>JAJTUV010003274.1:0-170526 GCA_021653895.1 Mastomys natalensis | reverse complement strand
GACTACGGCCGGATCCCTACTCTCACTTGGGCTCCCCTGAGCTGCTGGGGCCTGGATCCCTACTTTCTACCTGCCCAGGCTCCCCTGGAGCTACTGGCCTGGATCCCTACTCTTCTACCTGTCCCAGGCTCCCTGGAGCTGCTGGGGGCCTGGATCCCTACTCTTCTACTGTCCGGCTCCCCTGGAGCTACTGTGCCTGGATCCCTACTCTTCTACCTGTCCGGCTCCCCTGGAGCTACTGGCCTGGATCCCTACTCTTCTACCTGTCCAGGCTCCCCTGGAGCTGCGAACTTGGTACCCCACACTTTTCATGCCTCAGCTTTTTTGCAGCTGCTCAGTCCTTGTGTACTGAGAGTTCCCCTGACTCTCGGAACCCCTCATAACCTCATTCCCTTCAGAACACCCTGGGATTCTCTCTACTTTTCCTTCCCTCCTTCAATTCAGGTTTGCTTCTATCCTTAGTTACTCTGTCCCAGTGCCGGATCCCACACTTTGACCTGTATTGGCTCCCCTAAAGCTATGGTGCCTGGATCCTCACAGTTCCACTCTCCTAGCTCCCAAATAGCTGCAGTGGGATTGATCCTGAACCCCAGAGTTCCTACTTTCTCTTTCCCTGTAGGCTTGAAGAACATTCACAGGCATGCTTCTGGATGCTCCCCCCATCCCTACTCCCGGTCACTTTACCTATGGATTCAGATGCCTTGGTTCTATCAACCTGTAGTCCGGGCCAGACTCATTCCTCCGGCTTCTTGATATATTCCATGATTTCCTTGGAGCTCAGCCTTGTTGTCTGTGGGGGTTGTGTCAGCTCTAGATGCTGTGTCTATCTCTGAGGTGCTCCCCACCAGAGTCTACCTAGTTGACATCAGGCTTCAGGCAAGCACCCTTACTGTTCAAACACAGAGGCTTTCCTTTGCCTGGGCTGTTGGGTCAACCCTTCCCAATTCTCCTGGGATAGGATGACTCAAAGATCTGGAAGGGCTACAGATGTCTGCAGTCTGTGCTTTCTTCTCCTTGTGCATCTCCCTTCCCTGCTGACCCCACTCACATGTGGAAGCTATGAAAGCAGCTGTCCCTCTTCCTGTTTTGGTCCTGCCCTTCTCTTGTTTTTCCCAGAGAGGTGAATGCCACCTTATTTCCACCCTGTGTTTGACTAAGAACAGGATTGACAGTGGGTGCCATGAGGTATTTCCTGAGGTTCCCCTTTATTCGGGGTTTCCTGTGTCTAGGGGTGAGGGGGAGTCCGAATCTGACCGAGAATACTTCATGTGGGTGTGTGGAGGTGGATGACGCGGTGCCCTTCAGACTCAGGGGACAAGGTAGGAAGCCTGGCTGTGCTCCTCTTTAAGCTCTGAACACCTGGGCCTTCTGGGTCCCTGTCCTGGCCCGAGGCTGAGCAGTTATGCCCACTCCTTCCTGACCACACTCATTGGAGAGGTTTCTTAGTAACTGGGCCTCTGTTCAGGTCTGATCTAAATCCAGCTTTGTGGCTTTATCTCCCTGTCCACTGTCTAGTGCTATCTCAAGAAAACCCAGCTTGAGCCTGAGGCACAGGGGAAGAGCCTGAGGCTGGGACAGAGTATGGAGTCTCAAACTGAATGGGTTATGGAAGAGGCTGAGGCTCTGTCTGAGTTACCATGCAGAGGAAATCCTGTTTACAGACGAAGCATTGCTGAGACTCGGAGAAAAGTCTTGGATAAATTAGTGAGGGGACCTGGTCTAGAAGGTCGTTAATGGGGCACTGCCATAGGAAACCTGATGGTTTACAGTTTGTGGAATCAGGGATTTCAGTCTGATCCCTGGCACTTTTGAGGATATGGAAGAAGGGGATCACAGTGCTGAGCAGTGCAATGCACAGGCTAGTGGATCCCACACAGTAGAGGAAGGAGCTCATTTAAGGTCTTTTAGAGGAGTTTAGGTACAGTATGGGAAGGGACCAGCAGTACCCTAGGACCGAAGGGAATGAGTCAGAAGGGCCAGGGGACTTGCCAGCTTCTGTAACATTGAGGGTCCACCCATCCTGAATGTCTGGGACTGTTGGGAAGAGCAAGATGTTTCTCTGGGCTTAGTGACACTGACAATATGCATGAGAAGACAAGAGATAGTGTGTTGTGAAGGGTAAAGAGAAAGAGGTCGGAGCCACCTCTGCCTCAGTGCCAACTTGAAAAGATACAGCTTTCAGAGCAAAGGTAGGGACTAGGTCTGTGCGACTGCTGAGAGCTCAGAAGACCTGAGAACAAGAGCTGCTAGTCACGTAAGGGACCAGTTAGCCAGAGGGAGACAATGTACCTACGAAGAGCAAAAACCAAGGGTAGGTAGAGCTGAGAAGTGGTTGGAGGCTTAGCTGATCTGGCTGTCGTTGGTCATTGAATATTGACATAGATCTTTTCTGTAACCATGAAGGAGGAAAAGGCACCAGAGTGCTATGTAGAGAGCCTCCCTGGGCAGTTGGTCCAACAGCATTCTGGATGTGGAGTAGGGATGGAGATGGGTTCAGAGTGCCACAGGCCTGTCATAGCCTGATAATCCATAGGTTAAGTGTATTATGATTAGGTAGCTGGACCTAGTCAGTCAGGTTTGGCATGTAATGTTCATGGACCCAGTTATAGACCCTGCTTCATATTTGTAGAAGGCTAGAATCCTGGGAGGGTAAGACTATGTCTACAAGTTCCTGTGTCTGGCAGCATGATCACAACACTCTCTCTCTTGCAGCAAGTGTCAGGGCACCATACGTCTTATACCTGGCAAATGTATGGGGACACACCTGACTCTACATTGACTCTTGGTTGCTGACAAGACCATGCCGGAACTCTGGAGCCATGCCCAGTGGCTGTTCATTCATCCTAAATTCTGGGCTCTACACCCTTAACAGGTCAGTGGATATTCCCCCCAGCACCTCGCCTGTGGGGGTCTCTTTCAAACACTACTGACCATCTGTGTAAAGCAAGATGGATGTTCAGATTAGTGTGAGTTGGTAGCCTGCTTGTTAGTCTTCTAGAGTTCGACACTGGGCAGTTTATTTTGGGTACATTTAAGTACAAAACAATTTGGAAAGAATCTTTTCTGGTGATGGTTAACTCAATCCCACATGTGCAAATAAAACTTAAGCACGAATTCTGGATGGATTTGAAACTTTGGTAAAGTACAAGTGACATTCTTCTGAAAAGATGGACTCTATTGATTGACCACATGGGACGTCTTAAGGGGCTCTGTTGCGGTCTCAGTCATGCACGTAGTGCAAGGTCACCAGGTTATTTACCCCCTCTATTGACCGCCTTCTCGGAGGAAAACAGTTATACAATCTCTCCCTTGAAAGAGACAATCTGTGTGCTCAACTATTCCTAGTTTCCTCAGTGTTTGACTGTGAGCACCTGAACCTCTTTGTTCCCTACACTGGTCGACCAGACTGTCACCAGCAATGGAGTCCCCAGCTAGCAGACCAAGGTGGACAGGAAATAGGGGGAGTATAGTGAGAGAAAACAAGGGTTCCTTGGAAGTGATGCCTGGGTCATCCAACCATTCAGGGAAAGTCCTAAGCTAAGGGAAGCAAGGCCTCCCTTCTGTCTCTTCTGGATACCTCTGCTCATGTCCTCCTGCTGCAGGAGTGGTCCTCTGGGACAAGTGGTCATGTTTTGTGCTTGGACACAAGAGGTATACTGTAGACCTTGATTATATCAAGGATGATATCCAGCAGGGGTTAATCTGAGCCCGTGCCAGGGCCAAACTCTTCTTTCTCATCTTGAGGATTGCTTTCACTAGTAACATGGAGCTTTGTTCTGCCAAGCTGGAATCTCTGGGTCCCAGTAACAACAAGTATCCTAAGTGTTCAGATGAGTACTATGCCTTGTTCTCCAGCCCCAGGAGAATGATGAGGAGCCCTTGAATCCGTACACTGGAGGGTGTCTCAATTATCAACTCATGTCTCTCACCAACTGATAAAAATCCTAGGAGCACTACTGTAGGAGGAAGGGCATGGCTGCCTCTGCATAAACTTTGAGGGCCCCATGGCTGCAAAGGCATCTCCTGCAGGAGGGATCTAATTGAGGACTGCCTGGGAGACCAAGGATCACTGACACAGACAATGCCAGCCAATTGGAAACTGCCTTTAGAAGAGATGCTTTCTTGGGACCAATGGGGCATAGGTGGAGGGTATTAAAGGAGCTGCAGAAGCATTCAGACTAGCTTGCTGCAGTATTTCTCATTTGCACCAGGAGTTGGTGTTGTTGATTGCCCACTGCCTCACCTCTAACCCCTAAGGGCAGGTAGAGTTAGGCAGTGAGTAGTCTAGGGCACAGACAACATACTACCTGTCATCATCTTCCCCAAACAAAGTCCAAGGATGTGCTTATGATCTTACTGACACCCAAGAACACATTCATGGTGGGTTTAGTCAGGGTGACCTAGGAGTCCAGTTTTGCTTATACAGAGATGACATGTAAATGCCCATGATATAGATAAAGCCCTGGGAAGACCAGTGCACCAGTAATGATATTCCCATGGGTGCTCAAGATGGATCCATGTGAACCAATCTGCTGAGCATAAGTCAGTATATACAGCATGAGTATACACACTCTGCATGTACACCCTAGGTCCTCACAGTGGACACCTTGTAGAACGTCAGGTCCACTCATAGAACCTCCTCAATATCCACATGTTGGACATCTGAGACGACACAACTGTCATCTTCTAAGCATTTTCTATGCCCCTCCCCCAACATATACAAATGGACCTAGAGGGGCTCAGTTTATGACTGACCCCCATATCTGTCTTTCCACTCCTTACAATCATTAATCCTTCATAACTGAGCAGTCTGTCTCACTTCCCCCATTGAGCCTTTCTGGATCCGGGTATCACCAGAACAGTCTCTGCCATCAAATCGACTTCGGGGCCTGGTTACAGGGGCAGGAAGGAATCAGGCTGTACGATGCTACTAAAGGGTGACAGACTTCTCAGTTAGTCAGCTTAGCAGGAGAGGGCAGGACATGCAAGAAGGATCTTCACAGCCAGATCATCATTTCCTGTACATTGGTGAACCCATGACAGAAAAACCAATTTTGGGAACTAAAGGCGCGGGCCCAAGGGGAGTAGAAAGCAGTCTGGGGGAGGAAGCGGACTTCCAGGAGTTCAAAAGCCCAGGGTATGTGAGTAGTCACAACTCCCAACCCAAACAGGTAGTAATTGGGACACTGGACAAGGATCTCCCTAAAGGCAGTGGCACAGGAACATTCAGTCGTGCTTGGAGCGCAAAAAGGTTCAGTATGGTACTTGTAGGAACCTGAAGGCTCCCCATGGCCCTGGCTGAGATTTTCCTGTCCCTGCTGCTGCCAAGAACATCTGCTGTTTTTCTAAGATCAAAACATCCTGATATAGCATGGTGCCCAAGGCAGGGAATTTACACTTGACAGCCTATTGCCCCCGACCCCAGTTGAATTCCTGTTTGTGTTTTTCCTTCCCTGGCTTGGTGTATATATGAACCTGCTCAGAAAAGCTTTGTCATTCTCTCACAATGAGTGACCCGAGTCTGTGACTTCCTTTCATTCCCAGGCCTACATCTGAGCTCGGTACATGGCAGTGCTGGCACTGTCATACCCAACCCCTGACAACCCAGAGAAGGCTAGACTCCCAGGAGCTCTAACACATAGGAATATAGGAAAATAGGACACAGGATCTCAGGAGCTTGAGCACACCAGGATTTCAGGAGCCCAGAAGCAGCCTGACTCCCAGAGCTGATCACAACCAGGGTCTCAGATCTCAGGACATGAGACGGCTGGACTCTGAGGGGTTCTGACACAGCCAAGATAACAGGACAGACAGGCTCTCAGTCAGAGAAGTGAATGAAGGTAGCACTAGAATAACCAGATGATAAGGCAAGTGCAAGAACATAAGCAACAGAAACCAAGGTTACTTGGACATCATCAGAACCTAGTTCTGCCCCCAAGCAAGTCCTGAAACACCAGTAAACACCAGAAAAGCAAAATCAGATTTAAAATTTCACTTCTCAGATGATGACAGAAGAATTAAAAAGGGATATAAAATAACTCCTTCAAAGAAATACAGGAGAACACATGTAAACAGGTAGAAGCCCTTAAAGAGGAAACACAAAAATTTCTTAAAGAATTACAAGAAAACACCAACCAAACATGTGAAGGAATTGAACAAAACAATTCAGGAATAAAAATGGAAGTAAACACAATAAAGAAACCATAAAGGCAGACTACCCAGGAGATAGAAAACCTAGGAAAGAGATCAGGAGCCCATGGCTGCAAGCATCAAACAAAATTTACAAGAGAGAGTTGCAGGTGCAGAAGATAATCATAGAAAACACTGACACAATGGTCAAAGAAAATACAAATGCAAAAACTCCTAACCCAAAACATCAGGAAATCTTGGACACAATGAGAAGACAAACCTAAGGTAATAGATATGAAGAAAGTGAAGATTCCCAACTTAAAGGGCCAGTAAATATTTCAACAAAATTAAGGAAGAAAATTCCCTAACCTAAAGAAAGAGTGCCTAGAACATACAAGAAACCTACAGAACCTCACAGAAAAGACTAGATCATAAAAGAAACCTCAACCCTTTGCTGGGGCAGACACCTACGGTCTGCTTCTGTGGAGACACCATATCCTAGCCGCTCTAGAGGAACCATGCACCAGAGCGCAGGTTTCAAGGACCCAGAGGTGGCCTGAGTCCCAGGATTTTTCCACTCAGTAGCTTAGGATCACAAGATCTCAGAGACATCTGACATAAGCAAGGTAACTGGAAAGACAGACTCCAGTCAACACAGAGAGTGCAGGTAACACTAGAGTTTACCAAGGTGAAGGCAAGTGCAAGAACAAAGCAACAGAAACCAAAGTAACTTGGCATCATCAGAACCCAGTTCTCCCACCATAGCAAGCTCTGAACATCCCATCACACTGGAAAAATGGGATTCAGATTTAAAATCACTTCTCATGATGATGATAGAGAATTTAAGAAGGAATAAGTAACTCCCTTAAAGAAGTACAGGAGAAACACAGGTAAACAGGAAGAAGCCCTTAAAGAGGAAACACAAAAATCCCTTAAAGAACTGCAAGAAAACACAATGAAGGAATTAAACAAAACCATCTAGGATCTAAAAATGGAAATAGAAACAATAAAGAAATCTCAAAGGGAGGCTACCATGGAGATAGAAAACCTAGGAAAGAGATCAGGAGTAATAGACACAAACATCATCAACAGAATACAAGAAAAGAAGAGAGAATCTCATGTGCAGAAGATACCAGGGGAAAACATTGACACAACTGTCAAAGAAAATGCAAAATGCAAAAAGCTCCTAACCCAAAACATCCAGGAACTCCAGGACACAATGAGAAGACCAAACCTAAGATAAAAAGATATAGATGAGAGTGAAGATTCCCAACTTAAAGGACCAGTAAATATCTTCAACAAAATTATAGAAGAAACTTCCCTAACCTAAAGAACAAGATGCCCATAAACATACAAGAAGCCTACAGAACACCAAATAGACTACACTAGAAAAGAAATACCTCCTGTCATATAATAATCAAAACATCAAATGCACAAAACAAGGAAAAAAATACTAAAAGCAGCAAAGGAAAAGGTCAAGTAACATATAAAGGCGACCTATAAGAATTACACCAGACTTCTCACCAGAGACTATAAAAGCCAGAAGATTCCTGGACTGACATCATAGAGACTCTAAGAGAACACAAATGTCAGCCCAGACTACTATACCCAGCAAAACTCTCAATCACTATAGAGAAACCAAGATATTCCATGAAAAACCAAATTTGAACAGTATTTTTCCCACAAACTAAGCACTTCAAAGGATAATTGATGGAAAACGCCAAAAAATGGAAGGAAACTACAACCTAGAAAAAGCATGGAAGTAAATCTTCCAACAACCCCAAAAGAAGATAGCTACACAAACATAATTCCACCTCTAATAACAAAAATAGAATTTAATGAAAATGAGGACACATCATACCAGAACTTGTGGGATTTCCATGAAAGCAGCTAAGAGGAAAACTCATAGCTCTAAGTTGCTTACAAAAAGAAACTGGAGAGAGCCCCAAACTAACAACTTGACAGCACACCACAAGCTCTAGAACAAAAAGAAGCAAATACACCCAAGAGGAGTGGATGGCAGGAAATAATCAAACTCAGGCTGAAATCAACCAAAAGAAACAGAAAGAACTATACAAAATATCAACAAAACCAGGAGCTGGTTCTTTGAAAAATCAACAAGATAGATAAACCCTAGCCAGATAACCAGAGGGCACAAAAGACTATCCAAATTAAAAATCAAAACTGAAAAGGGAGACATAACAACAGAAACTGAGGAAATTAAAAAAATATCAGATCATACTACAAGGCCCATACTCAACAAAAGTGGAAAACCTGGATGGAAATGGGCAATTTTCTAGACAGATACTAGGTACCAAAGTTAAATCAGGAGGAAATAAACCATCAAAAACAGTCCCATAACCCCTAAAGAAATAGCACCAGTCATTAAAAGTCTCCCCACCAAAAAAAGCCCAGGAAACAGATGGTTTTAGTACAGAATTCATCAGACCTTCAAGAAGACCTAATACCAATTCTCTTCAAACATTTCCACAAAATAGAAACAGAAGGAACACTACCCAATTCGTTCTATGAAGCTATCAATCACACTCATACCTAAACCTCACAAAGACCCAACAAAAAAAGAGAACTTCAGACTAATCTCCCTTATGAATATCAAAGTAAAAAAAAAAAACTCAATAAAATTCTAGCAAAACTGAATCCAAGAACACATCAAAACAACCATCCATCATGAATCAAGTAGACTTTATCCAGGAATGAAAGGGATGGTTCAATATTCGGAAATCCATCAATGTAATCCAAATAGATAAACAAACTCAAAGAAAAAAACAACATTGAATCACTCACTAGATGCTGAGAAAGCATTTGACAAAATTCAAACATCCCTTCATGGTAAAAGTCTTGGAAAGATCAGGAATTCAAGGCCTATACCTAAACATAGTAAAAACAATTACAGAAGCAAGTAGCCAACATCAAACTAAATGGAGAGAAACTTGAAGCAATCCACTAAAATCAGGGACTAGACAAGGCTGCCCACTCTCTTCCTACCTATTCAATATAGTACTGGAAGTTCTAGCCAAAGCATTTAGACAACAAAAAGAAGTCAAAATGAATACAAATTGGAAAGGAAGAAGTCAAAAAATCACTATTTGCGGTGATATGTTAGTAACCCCATATGTAAGTGACCCCAAAACTTCCACCAGAGAACTCCTAAACCTGATAAACAACTTCAGCAAAGTGGCAGGTTATAAAAATCAACTCAAACAAACCAGTAGCCTTCTTCTATGTGAAAGAAAAAAAAGGCTGAAAAACAATTAGAGAAATGACACCCTTTACAATAGTCACAAATAATATAAAATACCTTGGGTGAATCTAACCAAGCAAGTGAAAGATCTGTATGACAAGAACTTCAAGTCTCTGAAGAAAGAAATCAAAGAAGATCTCAGAAAAATGGAAACATCTCCCATGCTAAATGGATTGACAGGATTAATATTGTAAAAATGGTCATCTTGCCAAAAGCAATCTACAGATTCAATGCAATCCTCATTAAAGTCCCAATCCATTCTTCAGAGAGTTAGCAAAGAAATTCTTAAATTCATTTGGAATAACAAAAAACCCAGGATAGTGAAAACTATTCAACAAACAGAGAACTTCTGGGAATCACCTCCCTGACCTCAAGCTGTACTACAGAGCAATAGTGATAAAAACTGCATGGTATTGGTACAGAGACAGGCAGGAGTATCCTAAACAGGCCAACCAATGACTTATGCTCCCAAGATTCAAGAATTGTCAAATGGGACTCATAAAATTTTAAAGCTTATATAAGGCAAGGGACCTGACAATAGGAAAAACCGCCACCAACAGATTGGGAAAGATCTTTACCAATCCTACCATCTGATAGATTGATAATATCCAAAATTCACAAAGAACTCAAGAAATTAGACCTTCAAATATCCCTATTAAAAAATGAGGTACAGAGCTCAACAGAGAATTTTCACCTGAGGAATATTGAATTGGCCGTGAAGCACCTAAAGAAATGTTCAACATCTTTAGTCATCAGAGAAATGCAAAAAAAAAAAAAAAAAAAAAACAAAAAACAAAACAACTCTGAATTCCACGTCACACCAGTCATAATGGCTAAGATCAAAAACTCAGATGATGAAGGTCTGGTGAGGACGTGGAGAAAGAGGAACACTCTTCCATTTTTGATGAGATTGGCAAGCTGGTATAATCACTCTGGAAATCAGTCTGACATTTTTCTTAGAAAAATTGGACATAGTATTAACTGTGGATCTAGTGATACCACTCCTGTGCATATATCCAAAAGATGCTCCAACATATAACAAGGACATATGCTCCACTATATTCATAGCAGCCTTATTTATAATAGCCAAAGCTGGAAAGAACCCAGATGTACTTCAACAGAGGAATGGATAGAGAACATGTTGTACATTTACTCAATGGAATATAGTAGGCTATTAAAATCAATGAATTCATGAAAATTCTAAGCAAATGGATGGAACTAGAAAATATCATCCTGAGTGAGGTAAACCAATCACAAAAGAACCCACATGTATGCACTCATTGATAAGCCCCAAACCTCATAATACCTGCAGTTCTTCTGATGTTATGTTAACAAGAGATAAAGTTGGAGGAGGATCTGGATTTCAAACAGGTTGTTAGAACATGTGTTAAGTCTGTTTTTCATTGTCAAGTTAAAAATACTTTTGTTACTTCTACAGTATTTAATGTAAGTAGCATTTATTGTACAACCTTAGTTGTGTTTTGTTTGAAATCTGGCATGTCAGTTTATGCAGTTCTATCAACCAGCTTTTGTTTCAGTGCCCTGAATATCACAGAACCTTGGTATTCTAAAAGTAGCTAGCAAGTACTGGTAGAAATGAGGCAGGCTTTAAGCAGAAGCAAGAGGGTAGTGGCTTGATTATTGCTGGTATAACACTTTAATTAATTAATTGCTTAGCAACACTGCTTTTGCAATTGCTGTGACACAAGAAGTTAAGACTACTTTTGTTAATAATTTAGCAAAAAAATGTTACTAATATGTGAATATACAAGAGGATTTTGATAGGCATTTCGAAGAATGGATTGATGCTCTTTATCCTATTCAAATACTGGAAGGAGGTTCAGAATTTAAGGGTAAGGAGCCATCTTAAGTGTCATGCCAAATACCATTGGATTCATGTTAGTTCTAAAATTTCACAGTGGTAGTCATTATAATTAGGAAGAAGTTTATATGACACTTTCAATTTATTTTGGCTAATTCTAATACCCCTAGGGATGTCTTAAGATACATACGGACCTTAGAATTTCAAGAATGCTGCTCTGCTGAACATTGATGTGGTAGATACTGCAGATAAAAATTGCCCATGGCCCTGGGGTCAGTATTTCTATTTTGGTCAAGCTTCAAAAAATGGCATATATATGCTTGATCATGCTAGCCCTTTTTGTCCTGGGATATTTTATTCCTGCCCATTGTGCAAAGCTTTTCTTTAACAACATCAACAGTTGGCGCCAAAATACATGGTTGAACCTAAAAATGGAAACCCCAGACAGAGTAGTTTAAATTAACAAGCTGGCAAGCCAAGGAAAGGTAAGATTTCTGACAACCTTACAAACCTAAGACATAGTGCTTTTGCTTTTCAAATGTATATTTCCATGATGGGAAGGAAGGCATACACAGAATGCCTAAACAGGCTCATTCTTGTCATGGAAATAAAAAAGGGGAGAGGCAGAAAGCTTTGACCCGCTTGGCAAAATTGACATGGGCCAAGGACAAGGAAATAGGCGCTTGGCAGGGAATATGACATTGGCCAAGGACAAGGAAGTAGGCTTCAGGCAGGAATCTGACATTAGGCTAGGAATAAAGAAGTAACTTCAGGTAGGAATCAAATTTAGGCTAGAACAAAGAAGTAACTTAGACAGGAATCTAAATTTTAGGCTAGAACAAGGAAGTAGGCTTCAGACATGAAAATTGACTTGGGCTAGGACAGGGAAGTAGGCTGAGGATACTTTTGGTCATCCTGATAAGCTCTTAGAAACAGTGATTCTGGAGTGTTCATGTAAATTGGGTTTAATGCCTTGCTTTTTTTCTTTGACTAATTTGGTTTATGTCTTGCGTGTTCCTTGACTTTTATGCATCTATTGTATTGCTAGTACCCTCAACCTAGAACTGACCTTAATAAATGCATGTAAATTAAAATGGTATAAAAGGCATAAAGGATAGTGGGGATGGATAGAGGTTTCTAGGGAGGGGAAATGTGGAAAGGGATGATTTCTGTATTGTAAATAAATAGAATATCCAATATAAAAAATTAAAAAAAAAAAAAAAAAAAAAGAGTTGCCTTGGCATGGTGCTGGTTTCACGCATGGTAAACCCAAGGAAGAAGCTGGAAGGAAGGAGTGGGGCATTGCTGTGATTGTGGAATGGACCATGTTTTTTGTTTGGAAGAATGTGGATTTGGGGACTTTGGATTTGGAAAGCAATAGAATGATTTAAATGGGACTTAATGAACCATCCTAGTAGGAATATGCAAGACATTGATGCCAAGGCTGATTTTAAACTGTAGGGGGCTGGTTCAAAAGTTTTCAAAGGAGAAAATGTTAGTGTGTGGCTGAGAGATTACTCTTGTAATATTTTTGTGAAGAATGTGGCTGCTTTTTGCCCCTGTCTGAAGAGTCTACCTCAGGCTAAGGAAAAGAGATTAATAAATGAAGTCCAAAAATGCCCAACAAAGACTTTGTTTTCTGGTTAAGATTCATGGAGAGTGTTTTGAACAAGTGTAGCAAGTTTAGAAAGGAAAAATATAAAACATATGGTTGAAGTAATTAAAGGACACCAGGAAGTAAAATGGAGCTGAATCCATTGTTCAAGGAGATAAAAGAGATTTAAGGGTGTGGTGATCTCAGGGCAAGATCCCACCAAGCTAAGCATACTGTTTATATTTGTAGTTGAACAAGTAAAGTTTGGATTTTCAATCTGGAATGACCTACAATCCAGAAATGGAGGGCATACTTTTGTCCCTTGTATCCAGATTTTGGTCTAGATTTTGAGGCTGGAAGATACAGGCCTTTGATCTGGATCTTGAAGAACAGTGGCCATAAAAAGCTTAGGCCCACACATGGTGGTACACACTTTTAATCCAAGGAGATCAAAACTAAGCAGATCTCTGAGCTCAAGGCAAGACTGGGACAGAGCAAGTTCTAGGTGAAGAAAAGCTTAAGTCCAGGCATGGTGGTACATACCTTTAATCCCAGTGTTCAGGAAGTAGAGCCATGCAGATCTCTGAGTTCAAAATCAATATACTGAGCAGTTCTAGGACAGCCAAGCTTAGGCAGTGAAGGAGTTGGAAAACGAAAGCTGGTAATAGAATAAGTGGAGGGGCGTGTTCCAGCTCCAGAAAGCAGGAGAATTCATCAGATTTTAGTCATTTGGCTATGGTTTTATATAGTTTAAGAAGAGATGGAGACTACTGGGACAACTGATGCTGGTTAGCTGCGAGCTAAGAAATTAGTGGTGATTAAAAAGGGACCAGCATCACTGAGGTGAAATCTTCTGGGAAGTGTTTTCTGAAGCACAAAGAAGCTGTGTTCCAGAGATTGTCAAGGTTGTACCTCACGGTGTACCTGGACCTGGTAATGTGTAAGAATCACACAGGTGGTACTGGTTTAAAGGTATGATGGGGTTGTGGAGAACAGCTGGGGTTTGGCACTGTGAGAGGCCAGGGAAGGCCACTGGTGAAGGTCTCTGTTGCAGTTGACAGCCCAGGACTGAAGGGGTCATGCAAAGAAGTTGAGGTTTGGCACCATGGAGAGAGCGTATGAGAGGCTATTGGTGAAGCCTACTTGTAGGAAAAAACCCATCATACTGGAGATGCCAGTACCATGGCATGATCACCAAGCACAGCAGCAGCAATGGAGTAGAGTCAACCAGAGCTTAGAGTGCTACAGAGGGAAGATCTTAAGAAGTGAGATAAGGTCTTTGGAGGAGCCCAGATCATGTTTGGATCCCGGACATTGGAACAAAAAGCTGTGAAGTTTAAGTTGACTTGGAGACCCCAAGATGCCAGAGCCATGGTATATCTGCTGAGAAAAGTTGCTAACAGGGAGCGAAACTATTCCAGGAGAAAGAAGTTTGTGGCAGTCAACAAAAGATGAAAAAAGAGTTGAAGATCTGATGGAAGTTGAGTTTGGAGTTTGTCCAGATGATTTCCTGTCTTGCTTTGAGGATTACAGTTACATGATTAGATGAATCTCAGGAGAGACTTTGAACTTTGGATTTTTTAACATTCTTGAGACTCCTATAGATTATGAGAACTTTGGAATTTGGCAAAATGTAGTTTTTTATTAAGCTATGGCTAGGCATGGCCTCCATAGACTCATATGCTTGAATAAGCCTATGGGGCGAGGGAATGGAATGTGGTGGTTTGTATATTCTTGCAACAGGGATTGACACTATTAGGAGGTGTGGCCCTGTTGGAGTAGGTGCAGCTTTATTGGAGTAGGTGTGTCACTGTGGGTGTGGGCTTTAAGACTCTCAACCCTAGCTCTCTGGAAGCCAATCTTCTGTTTGTCTTCAGAACAAGATGATGAACTCTCAGCTCCTCCTGCACCATGCCTGCCTAGGTGCTGTTATGATTCCACCTTCATGATAATGTCTGAACCTGTAAGCCCAATTAAATGTTGTCCTTATAAGGATTGCCTTGGTCATGGTGTCTGTTCACAGCAGTAAAACACTGGTGAAAAATCCAAGACACAATGAGAAGACCAAACCTAAGGATAATAGGTATAAATGAGAGTGAAGATTCCCAATTTAAAGGTCCAGTAAATATCTACAAAAAAATTATAGAGGAAAATTTCCCTAACCTAAAGAACGAGATGCCCATAAACATACAAGAAGCCTACAGAACACCAAATAGACTAGACCAGAAAAGAAGTTACATAATAATCAAAACACCAAATGCAAAAAAACAAAGAAAAAATACTAAAAGCAGTAAGGGAAAAAGGTCAAGTAACATATAAAGGCAACCTAAAGAATTACATCAGATTTTTTCACCAGAGATGCAATAAAAGCCAGAAGATCCTGGTCTGATATCATACAGACCCTAAGGGAACACAAATGCCAGCCCAGACACTATACCCACAAAACTCTCAATCACTATAGATGGAGAAACCAAGATATTCCATGACAAAACCAAATTTGCACAATATCTTCCTACAAACCCAGCACTTCAAAGGATAATTGATGGAAAACGCCAACACAAAGAAGGAAACTACAACCTAGAAAAAGCATGGAAGTAATCTTCCAACAACCCCAAAAGAAGATAGCTACACAAACATCATTCCACCTCTAATAACAAAAATAATAGGAAGTAACAATCATTTTTCCTTAATATTTCTTAATATCAATGGACTCAATTCTCCAATAAAAAGATGTAGACTATCAGACTGGATACATAAACAGGACCCAGAATTTTGCTGCATACAAGAAATGCACCTCAGTGACCAAGACAGACACTACCTCACAGTAAAAGGCTGGAAAACAATTTTCCAAGCAAATGGTCCCAAGAAACAAGCTGGAGTAGCCATTCTAATATCAAATAAAATCGACTTTCAACCAAAAGTAATCAAAAAAGATAAGGAAGGACACTTCATACTCATCAAAGGAAAAATCTACTAAGATGAACTCTCAATTCTGAACATCTACGCTCCAAATGCAAGGGCACCCACATACATAAAGGAAACTTTACTAAAGCTGAAAGCACTCATTGCACCTCACACAATAATAGTAGGGGATTTTAACACTCCGCTCTCCCAATGGACAGATCATGGAAGCAGAAACTAAAGAAAGACACATTGAAAACTAACAGAAGTTATGAACCAAATGGATTTAATAGATATCTATAGAATATTTCATCCTAAAGCAAAAGAATATACCTTCCTCTCAGCACCTCATGGTACCTTTTCCAAAACAGACCATATAATTGGTCACAAAACAGTCCTCAACAGATACAAAAAGATTGAAATAATCCCTTGCATCCTATCAGATCACCACGGACTAAGGCTGATCTTTAATAATGACAAAACCAAGGGAAAACCCACATGCATGTGGAAATGAACAATGCTCTACTCAATGATGACTTTGTCAAGGAAGAAATAAAGAAAGAAATTAAAGACTTCTTAGAATTTAACGAAAATGAGGACACATCATACCAGAACTTGTGGGACTCCATGAAAGCAGTGCTAAGAGGAAAACTCATAGCTCTAAGTGCCTACAAAAAGAAATTGGAAAGAGCACACATTAACAACTTGACAGGACACCTAAAAGCTCTAGAACAAAAAGAAGCAAATACATCCAAGAGGAGTAGAAGGCAGGAAATAATCAAACTCAGAGCTGAAATCAACCAAAAAGAAACAGAAAGAACTATACAAAATATCAACAAAACCAGGAGTTGGTTCTTTGAGAAAATCAACAAGATAGATAAACCCTTAGCCAGATTAACCAGAGGGCACAGAGACAGTATCCAAATTAATAAAATCAGATCTGAAAAGGGAGATATAACAACAGAAACTGAGGAACTTCAAAAAATCATCAGATCTTACTACAAAGGCCCATACTCAACAAAAGTGGAAAACCTGGATGAAATGGGCAATTTTCTAGAGACAGATACCAGGTACCAAAGTTAAATGAGGAGCAAATAAACCATCTAAACAGTCCCATAACCCCTAAAGAAATAGCACCAGTCATTAAAAGTCTCCCCACCAAAAAAAGCCAGGAACAGATGGTTTTAGTACAGAATTCTATCAGACCTTCAAGGAAGATCTAATACCAATTCTCTTCAAACTATTCCACAAAATAGAAACAGAAGGTACACTACCCAATTCATTCTATGAAGCTACAATCACACTCATACCCAAACCTCACAAAGACCCAACAAAGAAAAAGAACTTCAGACCAATCTCTCTTATGAATATCGGTGCAAAAATACTCAATAAAATTCTCGCAAACCGAATCCAAGAACACATCAAAACAATCATCCATCATGATCAAGTAGGCTTTATCCCGGGAATGAAGGGATGGTTCAATATTCGGAAATCCATCAATGTAATCCACTAGATAAACAAACTCAAAGAAAAAAACAACATGATCATCTCACTAGATGCTGAGAAAGCATTTGACAAAATTCAACATCCCTTCATGGTAAAAGTCTTGGAAAGATCAGGAATTCGAGGCCCATACCTAAACATAGTAAAAGCAATATACAGCAAACCAGAAGCCAACATCAAACTAAATGGAGAGAAACTTGAAGCAATCCCACTAAGATCAGGGACTAGACAAGGCTGCCCACTCTCTCCCTACCTATTCAATATAGTACTGGAAGTCCTAGCCAGAGCAATTAGACAACAAAAAGAAGTCAAAGGAATACAAATAGGAAGGAAGAAGTCAAAATATCACTATTTGCAGATGATATGATAGTATACTTATGTGACCCCAGAACTTCCACCAAAGAACTCCTAAACCTGATAAACAACTTCAGCAAGGTGGCTGGTTATAAAATCAACTCAAACAAATCATTAGCCTTCCTCTACTTGAAGAATAAACAGGCTGAAAAAGAAATTAGGGAAATGACACCCTTCACAGTAGTCACAATAATATAAAATACCTCTGTGTGAATCTAACCAAGCAAGTGAAAGATCTATATGACAAGAACTTCAAATCTCTGAAGAAAGAAATTGAAGAAGATTTCAGGAAATGGAAAGATCTCCCATGCTCATGGATCAGCAGGATTAATATAGTAAAAATGGCCATCTTGCCAAAAGCAATCTACAGATTCAGTGCAATCCTCATTAAAATACCAACTCAATTCTTTACAGAGCTAGAAAGAGAAATTCTAAAATTTATTTGGGATAACAAAAAACCCAGGATAGTGAAAACTATTCTCAACAAACAGAGAACTTCTGGAGGAATCACCATCCCTGACCTGAAGCTGTACTACAGACCAATAGTGATAAAAACTGCCTGGTACTGGTACAGAGACAGGCAGGAAGATCAGTGGAATAGAGTTGAAGACCCAGAAATGAACCCACACACCTATGGTCATTTGATCTTTGAGAAAGGAGCTAAAACTATCCAGTGGAACAAGGATAACATTTTCAACAAATGGTGCTGACTCAACTGGAGGACAACATGCAGAAAAATGCAAGTCGATCCATTCTTATCTCCTTGTACAAAGCTCAAGTCCAAGTGGATAAAGGACCTTCACATAAAACCAGATACACTGAAACTAATAGAAGAGAAGGTAGGGAAGACCCTCGAATACTAGGCACAGGGGAAAAGTTCCTGAACAGAACACCAATGGCTTATGCTCTAAGATCAAGAATTGACAAATGGGACTTCATAAAATTGCAAAGTTTCTGTAAGGCAAAGGACACTGTCAATAGGACAAAACGACAACCACCGATGGGAAAAGATCTGTACCAATCCCACATCTGATAGAAGACTAATATCCAATATATACAAAGAACTCAAGAAATTAGACTCTAGGCAACCAAATAACCCTATTAAAAAATGGGGTATCGAGCTAAACAAGAGTATTCTCAACTGAGGAAATGCGAATGGCGGAGAAGCACCTAAAGAAATGTTCAGCATCCTTAGTCATCAAGGAAATGCAAATCAAAACAACCCTGAGATTCCACCTCACACCAGTCAGAATGGCTAAGGTCAAAAACTCAGGTGATAGTAGATGCTGGCAAGGATGTGAAGAAAGAGGAACACTCCTCCATTGTTGGTGGGATTGCAAGATGGTGCAACCACTATGGAAAACAGTCTGGCGGTTCCTTAGAAAATTGGACGTATTACTACGTGAGGACCCAGCTATACCACTCCTGGGCATATACCCAGAAGATGCTCTAACATATAACAAGGACATATGCTCCACTATGTTCATTGCAGCCTTATTTATAATAGCCAGAAACTGGAAAGAACCCAGATGTCCTTCAACAGAGGAATGGATACAAAAAATGTGGTACATTTACACAACGGAATATTACTCAGTTATTAAAAACAATGAATTTGATAAATTCTTATGTAAATGGATGGAACTAGAAAATATCATCCTGAGTGAAGTAACCCAATCACAAAAGAACATATATGGTATTCACTCACTGATTATTGGATTTTAGCCCAGAAGCTTGAAATACCCAAGATTCAACTCACAGACAACATAAAGCTCATGAAGAATGAAGACCAAGTTGGGGGGGGGAGGGGCTTCAGTCCTTCTTAGAAGGAGTAACAAAATACTTAAGGGAGCAAATATGGATACAAAGTGCAGGACAGAAACTGAAGGAGGGGCAGTCTGCAGACCATTCTACCTGGGTATCCATCCCATGTGCAGTCACCAAAGGTAGACGTTGATGTGGATGTCAGGAAGTACATACTGACAGGAGCCTGATATAGCTGTCTCCTTAGAGGTCTGCAAGAGTCTGACATATTCAGAGGCAGATGCTCACAACTAATCATCAAACTGATCATGGGGTTCCCAATAGAGGCGTTAGAGTGAAGACTGAAGGTGTTGAAAGGATTCATGACACCATGAGGAAAACAACAATACCAACCAACCAGAGCCCCCAGGGTCTAAACCACCAGCCTGGGAGCGCTTAGGGAGGGACCCATGGCTCCAGCTATATATGCAAGGGAGCTATATATAAGTGGGAGAAGAGATCCTTGGTTCCATGAAGCTGGACGTCGTGTGGGGGTATTCGAGGGTGGGGAGGTGAGGTACAGTGGAGGGTACATGGGGGTACATCATCATAGAAGCAAGAGGAGCGGGGAAGGGATAGGGAGTTCCTGGGAGGGAGGGGGGAAACGGGGTAAGGGGAGAACATCTGAAATGTAAATAAAAGTTCAAAAAAAAAAATCTCACCCTGAGAAAGGCTCAGGTGTACACTGGGTTTCTGAACACTCGGCTGGCTAATAAAGACTTTCTATTGCCTTAAATCCATGACAAACAGTCTTCTCTTTGGCTATCCCCAAAATGTCATCAAAGTATTGGTCTTGGATATGTCTTGGTTGGTACAGTACATGCCTAGCAGTAGAGAGCTCCAGGTTTGATCCCTGTCATCATATAAACCAGGTGTGGTGAATGCAAGCCAGTAATTCTGGTACTGCATATGTGAAGGCAGATGGGTCAGAAATTCAAAGTGACCTTTGACCATAAAAAGTCAGAGGCCAGCCTGGGATACACAAGAATTTACCCTAAAAAACAAATAAACTAGCATTCTGCTTGAAGCCAATGTGTCCATTATGGCTGAAACCACATCAAAATCAAGGTTTTTCAGGGTGTCAGGGATGAGTGCCCAAGATTTTTCCGAGAAGCAGAACAAGTGTGAGATGATGGATGATAGATATAAACAGTAGATAATACATGTAGAGGATACCGAAGACGGAGATGACGGATGGGTAGACAGCAGAGGAACCACAGATTTTAGACATAAATGACAGATGGATGATACATAGAAATTTTATAGCTACTGCTCCAGTTGCAGGAGGATGGTTATTGTGATAGTTTATATATTCTTGGCCCAGGGAGTGGCACTATTAGAACATGTGGCCTTGTTGGAATAGGCATGGCATTGTGGGTGTGGGCTTTAAGACCATCATCCTAGTTGCCTGGAAGCCAGTATTCTGCTATCAGCCTTCAGATGAAGATGTAGAATTCTTAGTTCCTCCTGCACCATGTCTGCCTGGATGCTGCCATGCTCCCACCTTGATGATAATGGATGGAATCTCTGAACCTGTAAGCCAGTCCCTATTAAATGTTGTCCTTATAAGTGTTGCCTTGTCCATGGTGTCTGTTCTTAGAAGTAAAGCCCTAAGACAGCTACATAGACAGATGTAGACCCAGATACAGATAGAACAGGGAGGGACTGAAGGCTTTTAAGGGACCGCCACACATCTGGATGGTGTACTGGCTGGTTTCTATGTGTCAACTTGACACAAGCTGGAATATCAGAGAGAAAGGAGCCTTCCTTGAGGAAATGCCTCCATGCGATCGGATGTAAGGCATTTTCAATCAGTGATCCATAGGGGAGGACCCAGACTGAGATGGGAAGGTGCCATCCCTGGGATGATAGTCCTGGGTTCTACAAGAAAGCAGGCTGAGTAAGTCATGTGAAGCAAGCCAGTAACCAAGACCCCTCCATAGCCTCTGCATCATCTCCTGCCCCAGGATCCTGCCCTGTTTGAGTTCCTGTCCTGAATTCCTTGAGTGGTGATTAGCAATGTGGAAGTGTAAGCCAAATAAACCTTTTCCTCCCCAACTTGCTTTATGGTCATGGTGTTTTTATCAAAATAGAAACCTAATTAAGATGGGTGGGAAAGTGGGTGGTGAGTTTTATATACCTGGGACACGGGCATCAGGATGGAAACTGAGGTAGGGCTGATGTCGTCACCCTGTGACAAGATTCTTCCTCCTCTGATGTAATGGTTCATTTGCTTGTCATCGTGATTGGATTAAGTGGTGGCATTTTTAGGGGGTATTTGTCTATGAAAGACTTCTCAGGTGATTGTATTTGAGAGCTCTGAACTAATCAGTGGGTCAACCCCATTGGAGGTGGTGATGGTAGAGAGAGAGGACCTAATGGAGGAAGTAAGTCACTTAAGATATAAATTTAGAACTCCATCTGTCCTGGATAGTTTCTGAATTCCACTTATATATTATGAGCCAAGTTATAGCCTCGTCATGACAAAGAATCTTGGGAGCCAGGATCCAGGCTCGCCCCTGGAACAGGGGTCAATATCCAGGATCCAGACCTACCTTGAGAGCAGGTGCCAGTGTTCATGGAAGTGGATATTGATGGTTGAAGGGCAAGATCTACTTGCTACAATAAATACTCCTTGCCTGTGTGTCCAAAGCCTGGCAGATATACGGCCATGTGGTGAGGGATAGTGTCATTAGGTTAAAGCCTAATATCTCTGCTTACTGGCTGTGGCAAGTAGCAAGAGACTGGTGTATGCTCCAATCTCCACAGAGCTTCTCATCTCTGCATCATCTTCACCATGATGGACTACTATCTCTCAAAAATGTGAGCCGAAATAAGTCACTTTTTTTTTGTTTCCTGATATGTATTTGATCACAGCAGTAAGCGTTAAAAGTCCCAAGCTCAGGACACTAATATATGTGTACATTTGGATTCTGAGTTTGACATTGATCAGTGTAGGGTATCAAACACAGTAGGACTAGGTCCCTGGAGAGGGACAGTTTGTACACAATAGGATAGTGTATTGCTTCTACAAGACAAGGGATGGCTGAAAGCCATTACTGCACAGCTGGGTGGGGCACAGAACTGATTGTTTCTGTAGCATGGAGAACTCTAATCTCGGACGCCATATCCCAAAATCTTGGCTTCCAGAGCTGGCAGAGAATGGAGTCCTGCTGTTCAAGCCATGATGTGTCCTAGCAGCCTATGGAAACTGGTATTGGGAGTTGAATGGCTTAAAACTCTGCAGGAACCCAGCCCAGGTGCCCTGGAGAGAAGAATTGTAAAGAGTCTCTTCCAGCTCAGCTTTCTAAACCATGGAGTAAACAGTTATTAGCCTGACTGTACTTTTCTAGCCTGCCAGAGAGGTTCAAATGTCCCCAAGAGGCAGAAGGGAGATGCCTGCTTTTACTGTAGGGTTCTAGGGAAGTTGCCTGCCTTGCCAGTGTCTCGAAGCTTAACTGTTATGAACTCAAAGAGCTTAATCATGTAACTTGCTTACTTTAGAGTGAGGCAGGGTTGGTCATATTCTGGTCCTGAGACATATAGAAGCTGGTTGGCTCCTGAAGGCCCAGGATAGAGACATTCCCCTGTTCCCCAGGTCCCACTGCTCTGTAACTATAACTATGGTACTGTGTTCCAAGTATCTGGCTTTTGCCCAGCTGCTCAGCATGTCTGGGCCTAAGCCCAGATTCCCTACAGCTCACTGTGCAGTAGGTACTGGTTATGAATCAAATGAAACATTTTATTGCCTGTCATCGTGTGGCTCCCGAAGCAGAAGAAATGCCACTTGCGGGAATCAGATACTCCCCAGTCCCAGGTAGAATGCTTCACTCACAAGAGCAGAAGCTGCAGTTGCATTGCTAGCGGGTCTACACTGCTGCTGCAGCTGCACGGGTCTTCTGTGTAGTCCAGCCCCTGAGTCTCCATCACAATCCTCTGCCGGGAACTTTGTAGATCTAAACAGTTTCTAGCAGTTGAACTTGTGTCTTAGGATGTTCCAGCTGCAAAACTTCACCTCGGGAATGCAGTGAGAACAGACCGCCCTGACACTACTAAGCTTTCGTTTCCCAGTCCCCTGATTTGCCTGAGAAAGGCTGTCACCTTGTACCAGTGCAAGTGGAGGCCACTTTCCCCGGACTGTCTTCTCTACTGCAAGTTATCAGGTTATAACCCACTCTCAAGCTATGGCATCGGTTCCCGTCGGAATGTGTTACCTATCTTCTGCCTCCTGACTGCCCCTCCCTCATGGCCACTATGGTCTGCAAATCCAAAATGATGTCCCACTCACAGATCATCCCTGTCTGATTATGGGATAGCTGGAGGAGACTTGAGACTGAGAGCAGAGTGCTGGGTGGGTCGTGCTTTGGGGATGTTAGCATGGTGTGTGTGTGTGTGTGTGTGTGTAAGGAGAAGAGAGGAGAGAAGAGAGAGAGAGAGAGAGAGAGAGAGGAGACTTTTGTACAAGGAGAGTGTGGGCTGGTCATACAGAAAGAACACAGTGAGTTGTACAGTGTTGAAGGAAGTTTTATTATTTTTTTTTAAAAAAAAGATGAAGAGGGATCTTAAAGATATGACTGGGCTCCAGAAAATTTAAAGAAAAAGCTGGCAAAGCTAAGCTTCATGTCAGTGAATATCTCTTGGAGTCCCCTAAGAGCCAGGCACCTCTGCTTTCCTTCCTGAGTTTCTCCTTTGTTGGGGACTCTGGCCTGGCATTTGCCTTGATATGAAATGGAGAAACAGTCACGGTGCCTCTCCAGTGCCAGCGGTCAGTCAGTCTCAGTACCCCAGGCCTGGGCTGTTTACTCTAACTGGTGTTCTCTGCTCTCAGTGGTCCAGCCTGGATGCCAGGCTGCAGGAAAGACCCCTTCCTGCCTGGCTTCTTAGGCACCCTCTCTTTCTCTCCATGTTGCTCCTGGACCACCTTTGGGACTGACCGGCATCTGTTCTCCTACAGGCTTTTCTGGGTCGCTTAGCCACTGCTCAGTGGCTCTTGCACCTGCTAGGTCCCAACAGAGGCTCTGAAGCCCAGGCTCTCTGAGTGTCTCTCTAAGTCATCCAGTGAGGTAACAGTGCTCTGGTCCTCAAGCTGTGGGGTCAGCAGTGTCTCTGATGGGATCTTGCATCTGAGATTTCATCATGTTGCATAGATGGCAGGAAGAAGGGTCTTCACAAGGAGCCCCATGTTATTATATTCCAAGAAGTGAGAGTTCACTTAAGTGTCAGGAAAAAAAAAACATGGCAGGACACTGATTGGGTGAAGGCCATTAGAGTCACCTTTGGCAGTTATCCCAGAGAGGTCCCTTTGGGGCCTTCTCAGCCTCAGAGGCATATGGAAACTTCTCTCAGAGAAGCATGGTTTTTTCAGAGGACTTTGTAGACAGGGCTGGCTCTAAGGCTCATTTGCAACTAAATGGATGCAGGTGATGCAAGCCATCCTGGAGGCATGCCTGGCTGAGGGCTAGACACCACGTAGAAGAAACATAGCCGTTTTGACCCTATCCATTGTTCTGGCTGTGGTAGTGGTGCTTGAGTTCTGTTGGCTATGGTCTGGGGCAAAGCCTGCTCTCCACATGCTCCTCTAAATGTGGAAGGGACGTTATCAGCAGAGTCAGAGCCATAAGATCAAAGGATGCTGAGATGAGAAGGCAGCGTCATCTGTGTGTCTGGCTGCTCAGCAGCATGGACTTGGTCCTAGAGGGCTAGCAAGCTCTGGCATCTTCTGAAGAGACAAGCTAGGCGCCTTGCCCAATCATGTTTCTGTAGTCAGGGACCACCGTCTGCTTCACCTGTACCACCGAGGAGAAGATCCACTTCACCTGTGAGATGCAAAAATGAGATGTGCCTGACCTTAGTCTTCTCCGTCTTGTGCACTAAGGAAGAGCAGCTCCAAGTCTAGGGATTGCATACATCTAGAGTGAGGGTAAAACAGTGACGTCACAGGGCATGCTGTGAGTAGAGTTTTGAGATGGTTCACAGCTATAGCAAGGGGCATTGTATGGACAGCATAGGGACCTGATGAGGACCAGGTGTGAATAGAGTGGGGACCAGCAATAGGAACGGTGTGCAGATTATATTAGAGAAAGTGTATGGATACGGTGGGGGACAACCCGGGGGAGCATCAAGACAAATTAGGGACAGCATGAACAATGTGGGCACAGTATAGAACAGAGGGACAGGGAGAGAGTGGTGTGAGGACAGCGTATGACTATGTGGAAGATGACATATGATGACACGGAAGAGAACTTGAGACAGTATGGAACAGGTAGGGACAGTATGAATCACTATGGAGACAGCCTGAATATACTGTACATATTTTGGGGGTGTGGGGGAAATGGGGCTGACCTTGAAGAGTGTGACAGAGGCGCTGTAGCACACGCTGAGCAGGAAGAGACTGATGAAGACGGTGATGGTCGTCCAGAGCCCGTCCAGCTCCCCGTCCTGGGCCTCAGCACAGGTCTCATTCAGTTCCAGTCCTGGACAGAGAGGGCAGTCAATTCCAACAAGGTGGGGCTAGGGCCATTCCCTGTGTGGCAGGAGGCTGCATGGAGGCCCAGGAGAAAGCCACAGCCTGTCTTAGCGAGCAGACCCTCCCTGGGGCCATCTCTCCTTTCTGTTCTCTCTGGACCAGAAACCTCAGCTCCCCAAAGTGCTGCAGTATTATCCCTGGCTTAGCCAAACACTGTGGACCCGATGACGACTGGTCTATGCAGGAGGCCCTTTTGTCTACCCCAACCCTCAGTACTAGGGCTGGTTGGGCTTATTTAAGGCTCAAGACCCCATAAGTAGTAGCTCTGCAGCCTGCCTGTTTCCTGGTGACTGAGTGCAGAGGGCCAGAGTGAGGGTAGGGCCTGTGTTTGGTGATGCCTGGGCTTCCTAGAAGGTCTACATTGAGAAGTGGGAGACTGTTAACTCTATGAGATGAAAATAGGGGCTTAGGGATACAGGGTCAGAGTGGGTCTGGGGGGTACTTGTGTGTGTTAGGGGAAAATATTCAGGTGTCCATGAGAGTTATGTCATCTACATTGGTCCGAATGTGGACATTTAGGTAGTGCTTAGGGCTATCCTGACACTCAGATGGGCTTGGTTGGCACGCAGGCTGCCGAGGTGAGGCATCACTGGGTGTATTTTGTTTGGAGGTACTATGTGGGTTGAGTGATACTCAGCTGGCTGGTTTTCATAGTCCTGGTCTCAGCGTCTATGTGGGTATCTGAATAGTCACTTCCTTGGGGGCAGCTAAGGTCATAGGTTTCAGTGTCTTGGACTTAGGTGTGAGTGAATGTCATATGGGAAATGGTGTCTCACTCCTGATCTCTGACAGAGACGAATGGGCTTCATGTATGAATAATAAGAATCTTTCTGTCTGTCAATGTCCCAGCTGGCCCATGGAATGCACACAGAGACCTCCTCGGTCAAGGTAGGGGCGTCATGGTAGAGGGAAGGACAGACAGATGAAGGCGGGGCTTATGTTGAGGTGAGGTGCACTTTCCGTGTTCCTTTCTTTGGATATTTTCTAGGGCTAGATATTTCTATCTCCAGTCCCATCACAGAACAGTTGCTGGTTGTGGGAAAGAGTATGGAGAGGGCCCCTTGGGCCAAGCATCCAGAGAGGGATGATCTCTGGAAGGTCAGGTACTCTTGCATGCTCTGGGTCTGGCAGTATAAGACCTTGTTCTTTCTTGGATGTTAACTTACACTTTGAACCCCGGTCAGACCCCACAGCCTGTGGCTGAGGCGTATCATGAACTACGTGTCTTGTAAAGAACCAGGCTAAATCTCACAGGGTCCCATCTCCAGGTGCTTTATTTATAGGGTCATGGGTTAAGGCTGGTATCAGTGTCTTGTAAGAGCTGAGTCTGTCTGTCTAGGTGCTGTGCTCATTTACCAGGGGAGCGGGACAGGGTCTTCTGTGTGTGGTGGTTATGAAGAGCTTCATGCACCACAGAGCAGGTAAAACTTTCTCCTTGCAACCAGCTGTCTGTATCCACAGTGAGCTTGCTGTAGAGGAAGTAGGTCCCATCTGAGTCCAGGACGGGTGGGGTGTTCCTGTAGTTCTCCTCCAGCTCCCCGTTCCTTTCCCATTCCACACTGATGTCTTCAGAGAAGAAGTTGGTGACCAAGCAGGTCAGACTAACCGTCTTCTTGGACATTTGTTCACGATGTGGAGGCATGGCGTACACTTGAGGTGTCCGGGCTCTTCCTATAAGGTTAGAAACACAGAGGTCATGGCTGAAGTGGAGGGCTGTCCACACAGGCATTAATTCTTATGCCCATCCCAGCCCCCATGCAGTCGGTCTGCAGCTCCCACCTCTGGGTTTTGAGATGGTTCTCTCGAGGGGGCCTGGGAGGGCTTTGTTGGTGACCTTGCATGTGTACTTCTTGCCCCTCATCCAGTCCTGGTGTTGGATGGGGAGGGTACTGACCACCCGGAAGGTACTGTTGTACTGCTTCTCACGGGGCTGCGTCTGGGCTGTGTGTACTTCTATGTTATCCACAAACCAGCGGAACTGGACGTCTGGGTCATCCTCGCTCACGTCCACCACCACACACGTGACCTTGGGGGTCAGGGAGATCAGGAGTGCATCCTTGGGCTTTGGGGGGAAGATGAAGAGGGATGGTTCACCATCTGGTGGGAGAGATAGGATGGGTTAGCAGCTGTGCCTTCTTCCAATGTGTGACTGTTTGGGACAATCACATCCTGGGACTAAAGGAGACTTAAATGACTTACGTAGGCATGAGGTATCTGTGGGGGTCTGGGCGTGGGTATTCTGGGCTCTGCAGAGAAAAGACTGGGAATTAATGGGGTCTGGAAGAGAGAAGGCACCAATCCAGGGAGGAGAAAGATGGCCCTAGTATTGGTTCAGGTCAAGGTATTCCTGGATATGATCATTGACAGGTTGAAACCCATGTCCATTTCTGTTTGTCCATGATGTGAAATACTGGTAGCCATCCCAGAGGAATAATTTCTGAGTATGAGGAACATGAAAAAAGGCTTCTAGGAGGTAGACACAAAGGAACCCCACTGCCCTGGTTGGTGGTGTCTCTCTGCCAAGGTCTGTTCAGTTCTACTGTTCTATACAAGAGGTTGACCCCAACCTGACCTCCCAGTTAAATTTTATCTCCCTTGGTTATCCTCTCACCAATTCTCTTGATCAACTCAGTTCTGCTGGCCGGGTGGGCTACATTGCAGGTGACGGTCTGGCTGGGCCAGGTGCTGGAGGGTACAGTCACCGAGCTGCTGAGGGAGTAGAATCCAGACTGCATGACAGCTGGGAAGGTGTGCACACCGCTGGACAGGGCTCCAGAGTTCCATTTTACGGTTACCGGCTCAGGGAAATAGCCTTTGACAAGGCATCCTAGTGTCACCCGGGATCCAGATGTGTCATCACAGCCAGACACCAAGGGATAGACAGATGGAGCTGTTGTTCTGGCTGAAAGATAGGAGGATGTGTGAGCTTATCAGACAGAACTGAATCCAGGCACCTGGAGGAATTCTGTCCTTGGTCTTACAAGGATGCCAGGTTTCTGCAAAGAGCATGTAGGATATATCTATCATCTTGGCTGAGGACCTCATATAACTACTGCCTCACCTTAGACCCTCTCCACTCCAGGATCACCAGCTAGCCACGGCCAGTAGAACTTCTGAGCCCAGTTCTATCCTTAACGTATTTTCAAAAAGCTGGTGGCTGAGCTCTCCATGTGGTTTCTATGTCCTGTTGTATAGTCTTTTGCACCTGTGTCTTGAAGCTGTAGACATCATTCATGTGTCCCCTCATTGGAGCCATCCCCAGCTCTGTCTGTCCTGCCACGTTGGCTCCTGCTGTCCTGTTGGTTCTTTGTTCCCTCTGTGTACGTGTGTGTGTGTGTGTGTGTGTGTGTGTGTGTGTATGACCTGGTTTTAATTGGCCCTGTTTTTAATTGGTGGCCCCTGGTCTCAGGTCCCATAATCTCTTCACAAACTCAGGCCCATGACTCTGGTCAGTCAGACTAAGCCATCTGAGTTGGTTTTGAGATAAAGAGGGTGAACAAATCCCACTCCTAGACTCTTGACTCTGATTCTGCACTGACACAATGCCCACAGGACACTCCCTCAGTCTGCCTGCTACTATGATTTCTAAATCTGTGCTTTGGGCTCCAGCTTGACCTCAGCCCTCCCTGAATCTTCCTCTTTGACTCCTCAGGTTTGCACTCAGCAAGCCTGTCATGAACCTTCCCAGCACGGGCCTCCCTGGCCTGGCCTGACTTCCCTGGATGTCTCTGGGCTTCTTGTCCTCTGCAGGGTATTTTTCTAATGGGAACCCAATGATCTCATCTCTTACCGTCTCTTCTCTTACCATGAACCCCACGCTCACCCCTGTCTTCTCCTATGTCACTGGTGCCCTTTCTCTCTAGAAGCCTTGAGCCCTTGAGTTTAGGATATGCTGTCACTCATGAGGAAACTGGTTGTCAGGCTATGTTCTCTCCAACCCTCTCTTAGTTTCAGGGTCATCCTTTGAACCACAGCTGCTGGCTCCCACTGCTCAGACCCTGATATGCCTCCTTCCTCCTCCCCTCTGTGCATCTAACTCTGTATACCTGGTTTGACCTTCCTACCATACGTTCCCCTTCATCGCCAGGAACCAAGAGGGCTCCTGACTGAGAACTGCTGACTATATGGTCCTTTTGTGAGTGTTAGCCTCAGGAGTTTCCCTGCCCTGCTCAACCAAGGCCCTTCTTGTCCCTCATTACTGATTCTCTCTTGCTTGTGAGCTAGACAGGCCCTGAGCACTTTCCCTTTCTCTTTCTCCATCATTTCGTCCCCTCATCTAGTCCTTGCACACAGTCCTGTATCTGAGCCCAGCTCTTACTATCTTCTTGCTAATAGGCATGTACAGATATGAGGTGCAGAGCAGCTACAGGACAGCCGCGGCGGCAGGGAGGTGACATGACCAGTTTTCCTGGAGCTGTCTCCAGTCCTCTCATCTCACCAGATTCCCAAGCCCTCAGCTGTCACTACTGCCTGAGCCATCTCAGGTCTTCAAAGGCCTCGGGCTGGTTCATGTGTACTCTCCTGCCCAAGCATTCCTAGTTACCCTGGCTAGACCTACTCAGTTCCTGTGCTTGATCTGCTACCCTAGCACTACAACCTGCCTCAGTACACTGTGATCATTCACACTGGCTTCCGACACAACCCCTGCCCTGGTTCCCTTGTAATAAGTCGGTCCACTTTCCCACAATCCATCTGCCCCAGCATCTTAGCTTGATCTGGTCCTTCTCCCCATACTCCCATCGTTTCCAGTCACCCTGTCGATACTCAGCCTGGTCCCTCCAACTTCTACCAATCCATTCCCCTGTAGCTGATCAATCTGTCCTACCTGCTTGGTTCTTCTGCTCAGGAGTTACCTCATGCCCTGACCGAGGAACCACATACATGGGACCCTGTGATATGATAACCCCAGCTCCACTGTGATCTGATAATAGCCCTAGCTGCACTGTGGCTTTTCAACAGGCTATTCACATTTCCATCTACTCAAACTCCCCTGTAGCTGCTCAGCTAAATATCTTACCCTTCCACCAACCCCAGCTCCCCAGAGTGCCCAGCCTGGTCCCTACACTCCTACCTACCTTGGCTCCCCCAGAGCTGTCCATGCTGGTCCCTACAGCCCCACCCATCCTAGCTTCCAGAGATGCCCACTTGCCCTATACCCACAAACCCAGCTCCCTAGGCTGCCCACTGGTACCCACACCAACCTTCCAGTTCCCAGAGCTGCCCAGCCTGGTCCCTACACTCCCACCTACCCTAGCTCCCCAAAGCTGGCCAACCTGGTCCCCACACCCTGATCTACCCTAGCTCCCCTAGAGCTGCCCAGCCTGGTTCACAACACTCCTACCAACCCGAGCTCCCCAAAGCTGGCCAACCTGGTCCCCAGAGCACCACCAAACCCAGCTCTTCCAGAGCTGTCCAGCCTGGTCCCCACACTCCCAGCTATCTTAGCTCACCAGAGCTGCCAGCCTGGTGCCCACAACTATACCTATCCCAGCTCCCCAGAGCTGCACAGCCTGGTCCCTACACTCCTACTTATCCTAGCTATCCTAGAGCTGCCCAGCCTGGTACCCATTCAACCACCTACCCCAGCTCTTCCAAAGCTGCCCAGCCTGGTACCCACACCCTGACCTACCATAGCTCCCCAGAGCTGCCCAGCCTGGTCCTTACACTCCTACTCCCACCTACTCTAGCTCCCCTAGAGCTGTCCAGCCTGGTCCTTACACTCCCGCCTACCTTAGCTCCTCTAGAGCTGTCCATGCTGGTCCTTACAGCCCCACCCATCCCAGCTTCCCAGAGCTGCCCAACCTGGTCCCCACAGCACCACCAATCCCAGCTCTCCCAGAGCTGCCCAGCGTGGTCCCTACATTCCCACCTACCCCAGCTCTTCCACAGCTGCCAAGCCTGGTACCCACACTCTGACCTACCCTAGCTCCCCAGAGCTGCCCAGCCTGGCCCCACACACTGACCTACCCCAGCTCCCCAAAGCTGCCCAGCCTGGTCCCTACATTCCCATTTACCCCAGCTTCCCAGAGCTGCCCAGCCTGGTCCCCACACTCCACCAATCCCAGCTCTCCCAGAGCTGCCCAGCTGGTCCCTACACCCACCTACCCAGCTCTCCAGAGCTGCCAGCCTGGTCCCACACCCCACCTACCCCAGCTCCCCAGAGCTGCCCAGCCTGGTCCCACACCTACCACCCAGCTTCCCAAGCTGCCCAGCCTGGTCCCACACCCCATCCTACCCCAGCTCCCCAGAGCTGCCCAGCCTGGTCCCACACTCCACCTACCCTAGCTCTCCAGAAGCTGCCCAATGTGGTCCCCACACCCCACCTACCCAGCTTCCCAGAGCTGCCCAGCCTGGTCCCCACACTTCCCACCAACCCAGCTCTTCCAGAGCTGCCCAGCCTGGTCCCAAACCCCCACCTACCCCAGCTCTTCCAGAGCTGCCCAGCCTGGTCCCTAATCCCACCTACCCTAGTTCCCTAGAGCTGCCCAGTGTGGTCCCCACACTCCACCTACCCAGCTCCCCAGAGCTGCCCAGCCTGGTCCTAATACTCCCACCTACCCTAGCTCCTCAGAGCTGCCCAGTGTGGTCCCCACACCCCCCACTACCCCAGCTCCCCAGAGCTGCCCAGCCTGGTCCCAATACCCCACCTACCCTAGCTCCCCAGAGCTGCCCAGCTGGTCCCCACACCACCACTATCCTAACTCCCCAGAGCTGCCTAGCCTGGTCCCCACACTCCCACCTACCCTAGCTCCTCCAGAGCTTCCCAGCCTGGTCCTTATACTCCTACCTACCCTAGCTCCCCTAGAGCTGTCCAAGCTGGTCCCTACAGCCCCACCATCCTAGCTTCCCAGAGCTGCCAGCCTGGTCCCCACACTTCCACCAACCCCAGCTCTTCCAGAGCTACCCTAGCCTGGTACCCACATCCCACCTAACCCAGCTCTTCCAGAGCTGCCCAGCCTGGTCCCCACACTCTCACCTACCCCAGCTCCCCCAGAGCTGCCCAGTATGGTCCCCACATCCCCACCTACCCTACCTCCCCAGAGCTGCCCAGTCTGGTCCCCACACTTCCACCAACCCAGCTCTTCCAGAGCTGCCAGCCTTTCCAGACACCCCACCCATCCCGCTCCCCAGAGCTGCCCAGCCTGGTCCCACACCTCACCTACCCTAGCCCCCCAGAGCTGCCCAGCCTGGTCCCCACACCCGCTCCCACCCCAGCTCCCCATAGCTGCCTCAGCTCTGCTGTAGTTGCTCATTCTGGTTTCCTGAGCTCCTAAGTTTCCCATGACTCCCCCAGAATACCTCTGAGATCTCTGGAGGTGTTCAGCCTAGTTCTCCATGTTAACACCTGCTTCAGCTTCCCTGTAGCGTCTCAGCCTGTTTTCCTAAACTCCTAGGACACCCTGAAGCCGTAGAACTTCCACTTGGCTCCCTATAGATCCTCAGCTTGGTCTTCCATATTCCCACCTGCCCAACTCCCCTGTAGCTTGCATCCTGGTACCCCACTCCCTCTCCCTGTTCTCCTTTAGCTTCTCAGCTTGGTTGTCCACACTCCCAGCTTCCCCAGCTCCACTATGGCTGCTCAGTCAGATTCCTTATACTCATTTTCCTCTAGTTCTCCTGTAGCTGGTCAGTCTATTTTCCCATATTCCCAGCTATGCTGTCTCTCACATAATGGTTTAGCCAGGTCCCCTATGCTCTCCTGTGTCTGCTCAACCTGGTACCCTGAAATCTTAGGTGCCTCAATTCCCTCTGCTGTTTCATAATTCCTTGAGCTCCTGGGCCTGTGTTCGTCCTCCCAAATGTCCAGCCTCCATACCTCACCTGTCTCACCTGATCCTAGGAGTTTCTTAGACTTCTCCCTGCCAGTCTTGGCTTCTTTCAGCTCAAGCTTGGTTCCTCGTCTCATCTCTTCAACGCTGAGCTTGATTCCTAAACTGTAGAGATAACACACACTTGGCTTTCCCATCAGGCTTAGAGTCCCTCTTGGACAAGCTTTGGCTTCTTCCATGCCTACTTTCCCCTATCAACTCACCTTTGTTAGCCCTGCAGATTTGTGCTGCAGAGTTCTTCCTCCTCTGGGCACCTCCTCTCTGCTGACTCAGCTAATACAGACAACGTTCATCTCATAGGCCTCCTGATGTAGCCCATCATCTCCTTGAGGTTGACTCTGGTGTTGGTAGCAGCAGCAGCAGCAGTAGTTGTGTGTGTGTGTATGTGTGTGTGTGTGTGTGTGTGTGTGTGTGTGTGTTCAGATCCACTGGCCCATGCTCCACCCTGTGGTATTCTTGGAACCTGTCTGGTCGACACTCTTCAGGCTGTCATCTTACCTGTGCAGCAGATGGACCCTCTCCACAGTCTGGCATCTCAACTCCTTCCCAATCTTCCATGGGTTGCTGGTTGTTCCATTCTGCTGATATCCACTGCTGACCCAGGTCTCATGGCCTTCTCCCATTGCACTCTCCCTTCCCGGCTGACACAACTCATATGTGGGAAAAATGAAAGTGACTGCTTCTTTTCTTGCTTTGGCCCATGACTACCAGGAGTTTATTTAACTCTTGGATCTTTCAGATCTCGGTAGTTGCAGCCCAGTTGTCACAAAGGTCTGAATACCACCCCACACCCATCTCTGCACAGGCTAAGAACAGGATTGAAACTGGGTGGCAGAAGGTACGACCTAAAGTTCCCCTTTCTTTAGGGGTTTCTGTGTCACGGGATAAGGGGAGTCTACATCAGGTTGAAGCTGCATCACGAGGATGGGTGGGGGTGGATGAGGTAGCACCCTTGAGACCCAGGGGAGAAGTCAGGAAACCTGGCCCTTACCTGCTTCTCTGTGTTCAGAGCCTCCTTAGGTTCCTGGGCTGGCTGAGACTGTTCACTCTATCTTTACCATCTCCTGGAAAGGGAAGCTTCTTATTTAGGTTAAAGCCCAAACACGGTGGCAATGTCTCCCTGTCCTCTACCGATGGTGCATCTTTAGGGGAATCTCAACCAATCTGTGGTTTAGAGAAGAGAATGGGGGGCTTACAGCACAGGGGTAGGACACAGAATATGAGCCAGTTGGTGAATAGAAGGGGTTAAAGACTTGAGCTCACATCCAGGGATGGCGTAGCCATAGAAGGGACCAGTGCTGGTGGTCAGGAAGGGCTTTTGGCTATACTTGGAGAGGACCTAGACAGGGAAGGTCCCTGGGGCTGGCTATGGCAAAGGAAAAATATGGGCTGTTCAGAGGATGGGGACCCCACTGAGACAGGATTAGGAAGGGGTAAAATTGGTACAGCAGCGTAGGGTTCACAGAGTGGTGGACTACATGGGGGAGAAGGAAGGGATGACCACATAGGACAAGAGAGGCATGTGTCAGAGGGTGAAGTACAGGTTAGGAAGAAGAGGGAGGGCTAGATCTGCAGGGTTCTGGGGCTAAAGGGAGGGGGGCACCAAGATCACAGGAGATACGAATATGGCCATCTTTTTCAAGAGTGTTGGTACACTCTAAATTTGAAGGTCGAGGGTTCCTGGGAAGAGAGAGTTCCTTGGGTGTAGAGACACTGGAACCATGTAGGAGAAGGCAGGGGTGATCATGGGCTTCAGGATAAGAGAAGAGGCAGTAGGGGAGCTAGAGCTGAGATTATTGGGTTCCTGTTAGAAAAATACCCTGCAGAGGACAAGAAGCCCAGGGACATCCAGGGAAGTCAGGCCAGGCCAGGGAGGCCCATGATGGGAAGGTTCATGACGGGCTTGCTGAGTGCAAACCTGAGGAGTCAAAGAGGAAGATTCAAGGAGGGCCGAGGTCAAACTGGAGCCCAAAGCACAGATTTAGAAATCAAAGTAGCAGGCAGACTGAGGGAGTGTCCTGTGGGCATTGTGTCAGTGCCCAATCAGAGTCAAGAGTCTAGGAGTGGGATTTGTTCACCCTCTTTTTTCGAGACAGGGTTTCTCTGTGTAGCCCTGGCTGTCCGGAACTCACTCTGTAGACCAGGCTGGCCTCGAACTCAGAAATCCGCCTGCCTCTGCCTCCCAAGTGCTGGGATTAAAGGCATGCGCCACCACCGCCCGGCTAAAGTTTTTTTTTTTTTTTCCCCCACTGGACAGTGGGATCGAACACGGGACAGACAGAGCGCCCTAGCAACAGAGCGCGAGCACTACAGCGATGTGCCACTGCAGGCCGGTGGTTGTACACCCTCTTTATCTCAAAGCCAACTCAGATGGCTTAGCCTGAATGACCAGGGTCATGGGCCTGAGTTTGTAAAGAGATTATGGGACCTGAGACCAGGGCCACTAATCAAGCCAGATACTGTCTTAGTTACTTTTTTATTGTTGTGATAAGACATTATGACCAAGGCAATTTATAAAAGAAAGCATTTATTTGGGGTTGATAATTACAGAGGGTTAGAGTCCATGACTGTTATGGCAGGGTGCATGACAGCAGGTAGGGAGGCAGGGAACTGAAGGAGTAGCTGAGAACTTATATCTTGATCCACAGGCCTGAGGTAGAGAGAGAGAGATAACTGGGAATGGCGTGGGCTTTTGAAATCTAAAAACTTGTTCCCAGTATCATAGCCCCTCCAACAAGGACACACCTCCTAATCCTTTCAAGACAGTTCCATCAATTGTGGACAAAGTATCCAAACATATGAGTCTATACGGGCCATTCTCATTCAAACCATCAGATTTGAATCTGACCCTCATGTGTTCCTGGCCATATCATAGTGCAAAATGCATTTATCCCTATGTTAGTAGACCCTGTAGACTTTTAAAGTCTCAGCACAATTTAGAAGTCCAAAAATCTAAAGTCTCTTCTGAGACTCAAGGGAGTCTCTTTATTGTAACCCCCCCATAAAGTCTTAAAGATAATTACATACTTTCAGCATACAATGATACTGAAAATATATTATCATCCCAAAAGGGAGGAATTGGAGCATATCAGGAAATACTCAACCAAAGGAAGACTGAGACCCAGCAGAGCAAACTCCAAATCCTGTAGCTCCACATCTAATGTCAAAGGGTTTAAATGGCTTTAACTTTCCAGGTTGCTGTCCACATACACTTCTCTCTTGGGATGGTTCCATTCTCTGTATGTAAACTTCCCTGGCAGCCATCCCATGGCTCTGACATCTCTGGTATTATGGGGTCTTCAGTACAATTCAGATTTCACTTTTATAACTTTATGCAATGACCTATCAGTGACTCCATGCAGGGAGTCCCATCACGCACTTCGCCTCATGAACTCCTTAGCACAGAGGAAGATTCTACAGCCCCTTTACTTATACATCCTTCATGACTATAAAGCCATAGCCATGTAGCTGACAAGGCCAAGTTTCTCTGTCCACTTGGAATGGAGCATGACTCTCTCCTGGAAATTATCACCAAAATTTAAAAAAAATCCTAGCATGATCAGGCTTCTCACCGCAATAACGCACTCCTTGGTACCAACTTCTTTCTTAGTTACTTTTCTATTTCTATGATTAGACACTATGATCAAGGTAACTTATCAAAGGAGACATTTATTTGGGGCTTACAGTTTCAGAGGGCTAGAGGACATGATTATCATGATTGGGAGCATGGTGGTAGGCAGGTAGGCATGAAGTTGGAGCAGGAGCTGAAAGCTTACATCTTGATCTACAAACATGAGGCAGAGAGATTTAAATGGAAATGGCATGGGCTTCTGAAACCTCAAAAACCCGCTCCCAGTGACATAGCCCCTCCAACAAGGCCACACCTCCTGATTCTTCCTAGAAAGTTCTACCGATTGGGAACCAAGGATTCAAACATATGAGTTTACAGGGGCCATTTTCATTCAAATCACTACAGAAAGTAACAAGCCAGGGAAGGAACAAGCAAGATACAGGACTGTAGGAGCCAAGATGGCAGGGAAGGCAAAGATGAGGAAGAGGATGGAGGGCCAGCTGAGGCAACTTCACACAGAAGGCCTAGTCAGGAAATCCTGTAGTGGAGTGAGGTTAAGACAATGCAGATGATTGATTCAAGTGAGCATCTGATACTAACAAACCCAGTTGCTGAGCTTTGACTGATTTTTGCAAAGGGCCAGGGCTCTGGGAAGGATTAGGAAAATGGCTTCCAAGGTCTTAGGCACAGCCATGTCTGATAGGATACTCACATATTCCCCCTATCTTGTTTCCAGAACCATAGACCCATGTTTTTTTTTCTTTCTGGATTCTGTCTTTGGGGACATTTCTGACTCCACAGTGATCTGGGGATGCCTGGTCAAAGGCTAGGTTTTTGAAGCAATGACCATGACCTGGAACCCTGGAGCCCTGTCCAGTGGTCTACCTGAACAGCAAAAGACAATGTTCTGGAACCCCTGTTGACTGTTCAGTGGTGTATGTGTCTTCCTACACGTTCTGCAGTCTGGGCTCTACTCCCTCAGTGGCTCAATGACTAATCTCGCTAGCACCTGGGCTAACAAGACCTTCAACTACAGAGTAGTCTACCTGGCCAGCAAGGCCATGTGGACAAGAAAACTGGTGAGAGAATGGCTTTGGAATTGAGGGGTCCATTGGATGTCAAGCTGGACTAGCCTCCTGCCCAGAAAAATCAGGTTGGGCAGCCCTTACCAGGAAAGGTAACTTAGTTCAAGTTGATAGGAGTTCCTGTTTGTCTGCCTTCTGGAGTCTGCCTATGCTCCTTTCATTCAGGGAGTGATCCTTCATGGTGGAGGCTCACATGCCATCTCCTGGTCACCCTACTTGTCAAAGACCATATTCAGAAGCAGCCTGACTTGAACTCACATCAGAGTCAAGCTCTTCCCCTCCCTTGCTTGGTTCCTTATCTCTTTTAGACCTTATTATTGCTCACTCATCCTTATGGAATATCTAGGGGTGGGGTTCTGAGCCAGGCTCATCAAGTGTCCCATGTGTCCAGATGAATCACTTGGCCTTGCTTCCCAGCTTCAGGATGAGGAAGAGTACTCAGGCTGGAGGGTGGCTCAGGTCTTGAACCATCTCCATTTCTCCTCACCAGCTCCTAAATTCCTAGCGGAAGAACGTCTATCTTCAACTTTCAGCCAAAGTCCAAGGATGCACATCTGATCTTCCTGACCCAAGATCACATTTATGGCCCTGAGCCAGGAGGTCCAATTCAGCTGGATCATGAATGATAATCAGGTGCATATGGCTCAGATGCAGGACTGCAAGGAGCGATAGAACAATACCTTCCAGGTGATCAGCATTTTCAGTCGAGACTGGTTGAGGAGCAAGGGATTCAAAAGGTGGGATCTGGGGCAGGGGGTAGATGGTATCGGGACTATGATGGGCAGGGTACTGAGCTTGATAAAGCTCTTTACTTTGGTAGCAACTGCTGTTATGGCTTCTCTCCCCAACAGGGCATGCCCAGGTACCTTGGGAATTACCATGCCTCCATCCAAGTAGCAGATCAACAAGAAGAAAATCAGTCTCACCTGCATGGTCATGTTCTTCTTTCCTGAAGACATTGATATGGAGTGTTATATCCATGGAAAGCCTGAGCAGAACTACAAGAACATAGTCATGGACTCTGGTGGGTCCTTCTTCTTCTACAGAAATATTACTATGGACAAGATCACGGTGCAGGAGGGAAATGTTTTACTTGCTCTGTGGTACATGAGTCTCTGCACAATGACCACACATAGAGGACCCTCACCTGGTCTGTGGACAAAAGGGTGTAGCACTCAGCAAGCCCTCTAATTCCTTTGTGTTCCTTTTTCCACATAAATAAACTGCTAAGCACTTCCCTGGGACCCAGTGAAAATGTCTTGGTTCTTTCTGAGGTTACACCAATGTGCCTAAGTCAATCACTGTGGAATCTAGATAGTGTCCAAGCCCATATCAGCAGACTCAGAGCATTTGTATGCATTTGGCAAGTCCTGAGGCCATCTGTCAACAGGGGAGGAGATTTAGTTTAAGGGCGGCTTCTCTCATCTCTGCCACAGTCAGCTGAAGAGTTATGCTGAACTGGGACACCCCCAAGTAATCTCCTAAGGAAAGGAACACAAAGAACTTATAAATCCCAACTCTTTCCATCTTTCCCTGTCCTTCCTGATCAAGGGTGTCTCTGTGACACTGCAGAGCCATATCTAGGCTATGTGTACAATGAATCATTAAGGTGAGCACACTCAACACAGCCTTCTTTGCCTGGCTTTGCCTCTACAAGGAATAGGGACACCTATGTGTGCCTATTTATGGGACACTAATTGTGCCCCAAAGGGACTGAGGCCAGTGCTCTGGCTACCACAGAGGAAGGCCTACTGGATACACACCTGATCCATTAGACCAGTGTACTTAGTATCATTCAGCCTATATGCCATCTGTACATAGATGCGCACACACATGTACTTGCCTAACATACTAGGTCCTTACAGATGCACCTTGCATAACACCCACTCCTTGTTGGATGTCAAAATATCCCTAACCACTACTTCAACTTTCAAATTTAAGTCATCAAAGTTAAACATAGTGCTGATCTCTGAGAGCACCTGCACCCATTTCCCTACATACACAGTCTTGGAGGACCAATCTGCTTCTGAAGGCCTGTCCTTCTAATCCACACAGCTGATACTTCCTATAGTTTGTGGTCTGGCCTGCTTCCTGATGTGACCCTTCAGTGACATCAAGGCACAAACTGTGGCCCTCTGGGCTAGGTGACCAAAGGACATGCAGAGGGCCAGGCAGACTGCAGAGCCACTGCCTATAGGTATAGACCTTTACTTAGATCAGATAGATCCAGAATGGAGAGGTAGGGCAGGCAGGGAAAACTCTGGATAATCTAAGTCACACCATTAGGTTCAATGTGTCTATTGAACCCAGGGACTAAGCCAGAACAGTTAGAAGAGAGGGCTGTTGCCTAGAGAGGGTAAAAAGCTGGCCCCAGGATGGGTCTGCTAGACTAGGTCAGCTGTCCTTTCTTCTGCACTCCCTGATGTCCCACCTTGCCACAAAAGAAATTACCCCTTAGTGTCCCCTTTTTGGAAAAAATACTGACTACTCCTCTCTATGTAGGACTGGAACTGGATGGTCCCTGGGCTGAGGCCCACAATGGGGAGCTGGATGGGCTCTGGATGACCATCACCGTCTTCATCAGCCTCTTTCTGCTCATGGTGTACTACAGTGCCTCTGTCACACACAAGGTAAGCACTGTTTTCTCACTGTCCCTGTGATGTTCTATGTTATCCTTATCATGACCCTAAACTGTCACCATATTGTCCCCACAGTCCTCACATAACTTCCTTATGTTCCCTACACTGTCTCAATGGCTTCCCCAAACTGTGACTGTATCATGCTATCCTTGCTCTGCCTCAGTGTATTTGCTGTCCTACCTGGTCTCTCATGCTGCCACCACATCATGACTCTGCTTGTCCATGCTGTCTCCATCTTGTCTTAGCGTTGCACACAAGTTATCTTCTCCACTCTGTCTTCACACTTTCCCTACTACATCCTCACTCCATTTTCACTGTTGCCAAAATAAATCCACGCTGTCCCCACACTGCTCCCTTACCACATCCTCACCCTCTGTGTCATATCATAAAGGCTGCCCCATCCACTTCATTTTCTCAACCCTGTTCATTGCTGCTTTATTTATAACATCCAGGAAACAGCCTAGGTGTCTGTCAACAGATGAGTGGTTAAGGAAAATGTGGTATATCTACACAATGGAATATTATTCAGCTGCTAAAAATGAAACCATGAAAATTTTAGGTAAATGAAGGGAACTAGAGAAAAAAAAATCACCCTCATTGAGGTAACTGAGACTGAAAAGACAAATATGGTGTGTACTTGCTTATACATGGATGTTAGCTGTTAAGTCTCCAAAAGCAGTCTACAATTTATATAACTACAAAGGTAAGGGACTAGGAAAGTGGGAAGGTTCTTCCTAGGAAAGGGAAATAGAATATATAGTTACAGATGGAAGGGGCTTGGAACAGGAGGATCAAATAGGAAAGAGAAGGAGAAAAGGGAGTAAGGGAGGGAATATAGGCTAAAACTAAGGGCCATTTGAGGAGTTATATGTAATTCTAATTCAATTGAAACATCTTAAATATAAGCTCTCCAGCCAGGGAAGCAGATAGGCTAGCTGCAGATCTTTGCCTACCACCAGAGATGACTACACAGACACACTTTATAGCTTATCGGAAGTTCTTTACTCCAGACTGATGGGACTACACTCAGTGTAGCACTGAGAATTTAGAACAAGAGGCTTTTATTAATTTATTTTCATTTTCTTCCCTTTTACTGAAAATAGGCTCTTTTCTCCTATAATATATCCCGATTACAGTTTCTCTTCCCTCTACTTCTCCCAGCTCTTCTCTCTCTCCCTTCTCCTCTGGATCCACTCTCATTCCTTCTCTTATTAGAAAAAAAAGCAGGCTTCTAAGAGATAACTACAAAACACAACAAATAAAATATGAGAAGCTAAAACAGAAACTCTTACATCGAGGCTGGGCAAGGCATCCCAACAGAAGGGAAAGAGCCCAAGAGAAGGCACAATATTCAGAGACTCATTTACAAACTCAGGACTCCCATGAAATACTAAACTGAAAGCTATAATATATATGCAGAAAGAATCCCCAAATCAGGCAACAGTCAGAAACAGCCCCCTGCTTCCACTGTTAGGAGTCTATGGGGTCCACTTCTATGGTCTTGGCAACAGCCTGGGTTGTTTGGGGATTCCCATGGGGATCCCTTTGGCCAACAACTCAGCTAGGTGTAACCTAGTTCTGGTAATGGAAGCTTCATTTGGTGAGATAACCAGGTCGGGGCTTTCATTCTCCATTATCTGGCAATTTCATTTAGATTGCCTTCATGAATGTATACATCTTAGGAAACTTCTAATGTATTAGATTTCCATACTACCCCTCAAATGGCTATTAATTTTAGCTGTCTCTCCTTATAATCCTTCACTTGACCCTTCTCCCCACCCCATTCCCACTTGATCCTCCTGTTCAAGCCTCCTCCATCTACCAATATCTGTTCTACTTCTCTTTTGTAGGGAGATGTATGTATCCCCTCTGCACTCAGTTTTTTACTCTATAGCTTATCTCTGTGGTTCTACAGACTGTAGATTGGCTATTGTGGACTTAACAGCTAATACTCACATGTAAACAAATACATACAAACCAGACATATCTGGCTCTGGATTATCCCATTTAGGATGCATTTTTCTAATTTTATCCATCTACCTGAAAATTTCACGATTACATTTTTTTAATGGCTGGATAAAGCTCCATTTTGTAAAGGTACCACATTTTCTTTATCCATTCTTTGGTTGAGGGACATATAGGTTTCTCTCCAATTTCTGGCTGTTATGAATAGAAGACCGGTGATCATAGTCGAGCGAGAGTCTCTGTGATAGACTGAAGTGTTCTTTGGGTATATGCCCATGAGTGGTATAGTTGGATTTTGAGGTAGATTGACTCTCACCGTTCTGAGGAACTGCCATACTGATTTCCATAGTTGCTGTATAAGTTTGCATTGCCGCCAGCAATGAATGAGTGCTCCTCTTACTCCACAGCCTCGCTAGTATGCAGTGTCATTTGGTTTGGATTTTTTTCTTTTGATATTAGATATTCTGACAAGTGTAAAAATGAAACCTCAGAGTACTTTTTGATTTGCATTTTCTTTATTACTAAAAATGTCGCACATTTCTTTAAGTGTTTCTCAGCCTTTCGGGTTCCTTCTTATTTTTTAAATAAGTATCCCACTTTTAAATTGAATTACTTTTTTTCTTCATGTCCATTTTTTCGGTTCTTTATATATTTTTGGATATTAGTCTTCTATCAGGTGCGTAGTTGGTAAAACTCTTTTCTCATTCTGTAGGCTTTGTCTGAATGATGGTGTCCTTTGCCATACAGAAGCTTCTCAGTTTCATGAGGTCCTATTTATTAATTGTTTATCTGAATGCTTGTGCTAGTGGTGTTCTGCTCAGAAAGTCTTTTCCTATGCCAATTAATTCAGTGCTTGTTTCTCACTCTTCCTTCTATCAGGTTTGGTGTATCTGGTTTTATGCTGAGGTCCTTAATTCATTTAGAGTTGAGTTTTGTGAGGGTATATAAATATGGTTCTATTTGAATTCTTTTACATGCAGCCATCCAATTTGACCAGCACCATTTGTTGAAGATGCTGTCTTTTTTTTTCCAGTGTGTACTTCTGGCCTATTTATAAAAAAAAAAAAAAAAAAAAAAAATCAGGTGTCTATAAGTATGTGGATTTGTCTGGGTCTTCAGTTAGATCCATTGATCAATGTGTCTATTCTTTTTTTTTTTTTTTTGGTTTTTCGAGACAGGGTTTCCCTGTGTATCTCTGGCTGTCCTGGAACTCACTCTGTAGACCAGGCTGGCTTCGAAACTCAGAAATCGGCCTGTCCCTGCCTCCCAAGTGCTGGGATTAAAGGCGTGCACGACCACTGCCCAGCTCAATGTGTCTTTTCTTAAGGCCAGTACTATGCTGTTTCCATTACTCCAGTTCTGTAGCACAAGTTAAGGTTGGAAATTATTGTACCTCAAGTGGTTCTTCTATTTTTTATTTTCTTTTTTTCATGTGTTTTTTTTAAGTTATTATTTTACTTATTCACTTTACACCCTGCTCACTGCCCCCTCCCAGTTACTCCCTCCCATAATTCTTCCCCCCATTTCCCTCTTCTCCTCTGAGTGGGTGGGGCGCCCCTGGGCATTCCCCTACCCTGGTACATCATGTCTCCATGCGGCTAGGTACATCCTCTCCCACTGAGGCTGGACAAGACAACCCAGCTAGAAGAACATATCTCATGTATAGGCCACAGCTTTTGGGATAGCCTCTGCTCCAGTTGATCAGGACTCACATGAAGACCAAACTACACTTCTGCTACATATGTGCAGGGAGCCCTAGGTCCAGCTCATGTATGTTCTTTTTTTATTGGATATTTTATTTACTTACATTTCAGATGTTATCTCCATTCCCCATTTCTACCCCATTTCCACCCCTCCCCATCCTATCTGCCTTCCTTCTGCTTCTGAGGGTGTGCCCCCCACACCCACCCACTCCGGCTTCCCTGCTCTTGCATTCCCCCACACTGAGTCATCCAGCCTTCACAGAACCAAGGGCCTCCTCTCCCACTGATGCCTGACAAGTCCATCCTCCACTACATACAAGACTGTAGCCATTGGTCTCTCCATTTGTGTTACCAGGCTGGCTGTTTAGACCCTGGGAACTCTGGTTTGTTGGTTGGTATTTTTGCTCTCCCCATGGGGCCACAAACCCCTTTCAGCTCCTTCAGTCCTCTCTCTAACTCCTCCATTGGGAGGAGTTCAATGGTTGGCTGCAAGCATCCGCCTCTGTCTATGTCAGACTCTGGCAGAGCCTCTCCGGAGACAGCTATATCAGGCTCCTGTCAGCATGCATTTCCTGGCATCCACAACAGTGTCTGTGATTGCACATGGGATGAATCCCCAAGTGGGGCAGTCTCCAGACGGCCCCTCTTTCTAAGAAGGATTGAAGCACTCTCACTTTGGTCTTCCTTTTTGAGCTTCATGTGATCTGAGAGTTGTATCTTGGGTATTTTGAGCTTTTGGGCTAATATCCACTTATCAGTGAGTGCATACTATGTGTGTTCCTTTTTGATTGGGTTACCTCACTCAGGATACTTTCGAGTTCCATTCATTTGCCTAAGAATTTCATGAATTCATTGTTTTTAATAGCTGAATAGTACTCCATTGTGTAAATGTACCACATTTTCTGTATCCATTCCTCTGTTGAAGGACATCTGGATTCTTTTCAGCTTCTGGCTATTATAAATAAGGGTGTTATAAACATAGTGGATCATATGTCCTTGTTACATGTTAGAACATCTTTTGGGTGTATGCCCAGGAGTGGTCTAGCAGGGTCTTCAGGTAATGCTATGCCCAATTTTCTGAGAAAGTCAGACTGTTTTCCATAGTGGTTGCACCATCTTGCAATCCCACCAACAATGGAGGAGTGTTCCTCTTTCTCCACATCCTCGCCAGCATCTACTATCACCTGAGTTTTTGAACTTAGCCATTCTGACTGGTGTGAGGTAGAATCTCAGGGTTGTTTTTATTTGCATTTCCCTGATGACTAAAGATGTTGAACCTTTCTTTAGGTGCTTTTCAACCATTCGAGTTTCCTCAGAATTCTTTGTTTAGCTCTGTACCCCATTTTTTAATAGGGTTATTTGATTGTCTGAAGTCTAGTTTCTTGAGTTCTTTGTATGTGTTGAATATTAGCTCTCTATTGGATGTAGAATTGGTAAAGATAATTTTCCAATCTGTTTGTTTCCATTTTGTTCTATTGACAGTGTCCTTTGCCTTACAGAAGCTTTGCAATTTTATGAGGTCCCATTTGTCAATTTTTGATCTTAGAGCATTAGCCATTTGTGTTCTGTTCAGAAACTTTTCCCCTCTGCTTATGTATTCGAGGCTTTTCCACAGTTTTTCTTCTATTAGTTTCAGTGTATCTGGTTTTATGTGAAGGTCCTTGATCCACTTGGACTTGAGCTTTGTACAAGGAGATAAGATGGGTTGATTTGCATTCTTCTACATGCTGACCTCCACTTGAATCAGCACCATTTGTTGAAAATGCTTTTTTCCACTGGACAGTTTTAGCTCCTTTGTCAAAGATCAAGTGACCATAGGCATGTGGGTTCGTTTCTGGGTCTTCAATTCTATTCCATTGATCTTCCTGCCTGTCTCTGTACCAATATCATGCAGTTTTTATCACTATTGCTTTGTAGTACAGCTTGAGGTCAGGGATAGTGATTTCCCTAGAAGTTCTTTTATTGTTGAGAATAGTTTTCTCTATCCCTGGTTTTTGTTATGACAAATGAATTTGCAATGTGCTCTTTCTAACTCTATGAAGAACTGAATTGGAATTTTGGGTGATTGCATTGAATTTGTAGATTGCTTTTGGCCATTTTTACTATATTAATCCTGCCAACCCATGAGCATGGGAGATCTTTCCATTTTCTGAGATCTTTTTTGATTTCTTTCTTCAGAGATTTGAAGTTCTTGTCATACAGATCTTTCACTTGCTTGGTTAGATTCACACCAAGGTATTTTATGTTATTTGTGATGATTGTGAAGGGTGTTGTTTCCATAATTTCTTTCTCAGCCTGTTTATTCTTTGAGTAGAGGAAGGCTACTGATTTGTTAATGTTATATCCAGCCACTTTGCTGAAGTCTTTTATCAGATTTAGGAGTTCTCTGGTGGAAGTTTTGTGGTCACTTAAGTAAACTATCATATCATTTGCAAATAGTGATATTTTGATTTATTCTTTTCCAATTTGTATTTTTTGACCTTTTTGTTGTATCATTTGCAAATAGTGATATTTTGATTTATTCTTTTCCAATTTGTATTTTTTGACCTTTTTGTTGTCTAATTGCTCTGGCTAGGACTTTGAGTACTATATTGAATAGACAGGGAGAGAGTGGCAGTCTTGTCTAGTCCTAATTTTAGCAGGTTTGCTTCAAGTTTCTCTCCATTTAGTTTGATGTTGGCTACTGGTTTGCTGTATATTGCTTTTACTATGTTTATGTTTAGGTATAGGCCTTGAATTCCTGATCTTTCCAAGACTTTTACCATGAAGGGATGTTGAATTTTGTCAAATGCTTTCTCAGCATCTAGTGAGATGATCATGTGGTTTTTTTCCTTTGAGTTTGTTTATATAGTGTATTATGTTGATGGATTTCCATATATTGAACTATCCCTGCATTCCTGGGATAAAGCCTACTTGATCATAATGGATGATTGCTTTGATGTGTTCTTGTATTTGGTTTGTGAGGATTTTATTGAGTATTTTTCCATTGATATTCATAAGAAAGATTGGTCTGAAGTTCTCTTTCTTTGTTGGGTCTTTATGTGGTTTAGGTATGACCATAATTGTGGCTTCATAGAATGAATTGGGTAGTGTTCCTTCTGTTTCTATTTTGTGGAGTAGTTTAAAGAGAATTAGTTTTAGGTGTTCATTGAAGGTCTGATAGAATTCTGCACTAAAACCATGTGGTCATGGACTTTTTTTGGTGGAGAGACTTTTAATGTTCTCTGTTTGTTCTGTAGATTTTGTGTTTTTATTATTATATGGCAGGAGAATTTTCTTTTCTAGTCTAGTCTGTTGGTGTTCTATAAGCTTCATGTACATTTAGAGGCATCTCTTTCTTTAGGTTGGGAAATTTTTTTTTCTAAGTTTTTGTTGAGAATATTTTCTGGTCCTTGTAGCTGTGACCTTCACCTTCTTCTATTCATATTATTCTTAGGTTAGGACTTTTTCATGGTATCCAATATTTCCTAGATGTTTGTGTTGGCATCAGAATCGAGCTTCTGAATCCAGTAATGACATCACCCATAGGTGACAGAGACCTGTGCATCTGTTGCCATGGCAATTGCCATACATTCCAGAGTCCACCTGGTCTACCTCTCACCTTTACCTGTGAGTGGCTATGTCACAGCCTAAATAAAAGGCAAACCTTCTTCACCTTCACTCTCTCTTCTCTTTTCTCTTTTGTCTCTGTTGCACCCTTTCCCCCACAATAAACCTCTCTCACATGGAACTGTACTGGCCTGGTTTGGTCTGTCTGGACACGAGCTGTGTTTCTAACACAACAGTTTGTGTCAGGAATTTTTTAGATTTAACATTTTCTTTCACTTAGGTATCAATTTCTTCTATTGTATCTTCTGTGCTTGAGATTCTCTTTTCCATCTTCTGTTTTCTGTGGTGATGCTTGCACCTGTTGTTCCTGTTCTCTTTCCCTAGGTTTTCCATCTCCAGAATCTCCTCAGTTCATGTTTTCTCTGTTGCTTCAGGTCTTGCATAGTTTTATTCATTTCCTTCACCTGTTTAATTGTATTTTCCTGTATTTCTTTAAGGGATTTATTAATTTCCTTTTTAAATGACTCTATCATGTTTATAAGATTAGATTTAAGGTCATCTTTCTTGTGCTTCAGTTGTGTTTGGATATCCAGGGCTTGCTGTAGTAGGGTAGCTGTGCTCTGAAGGTGTCCTATTGCCCTGGCTTTTGTTGATTGTGTTCTTTTGAGGATCCTTAACCATCTGGATGGCTTTGGTCCCCAGATGTTCCTGTTGTAGTAGGTATTGGGAGGGGTTTAACCTTGATGGTTCTGGTGTGGCATGCCAATGATGGGTATCTTTGGGCTACATGGTTCTGGATCTGCGGGTCTGTATGGTTTAGGAGCCACAGATCTGATGAAGTTGGGCAGAGAAGCAGCAGGAGAATGGAGATCCATCTGGGCTATGAGGCTGTTCAGGGCAGCTTGGCATGCCAAGACTCAGTGACCAGGGACGATGGGTAGAGGAAGGGAAGCTTGTCTATGTAGTTTGGGATCCACAGGTCTGCTAAAGGTAGGAGGAGAGTATAAATCCCCTCTGGGATAGTTGGTTCTTTTATTTTCATCATTGCTTTAGCTATCCTGATTTGTGTGTGTGTGTTTTCATATGAATTTAAAAAATTGTCCTTTTTATTTCAATTTCTGTGTGTAAAGAGTTATCTTGGAATTTTGATCAGAATTGCATTGAATCTGATAGCTTTTGGTAGCTATCTAGCCATTTTAGTTTGGCCATTTTACTGTACTAATCCTACCAGTCAATTATAAGGATATTTCTATCTTCTGATATCTTCTTCAATTTCTTTCTTCAATGTCTAAAAAATGTTTTTTAATCATTCAAGACTTTTGCTTGCTTGGTTAGAGTTACCCCAAGATATTTTATACTATATGAGGCTATTGTGAAAGTTATTTTTTCTGATTTCTTTCCAAGTCAATTTATCAATTGTATATGGGAGGGCTACCAATCTTTGTGAGTTAATTTTGTATCTAGCTACTTTGATGCAGGATCCCATGGCATACCTGCTGGGATTGGAGCTGCACAAAAATCAATGAGTTTGGGAAAAAAGTTTGGAGGGGAAAGTCTGTATGATGCACTGGAGAAGGGGGGCAGAGTGAGCAGAGGCTGCAGCAGGTGGTCTGCTACAGAGCTGGGTATGAGACAGTTGAGGGAAAGGTGAAGATCTGTAGTTGACCTACTTGATTCCCTGACTGGAGTGCATACTTATTGCCTTAATCAATAGTTTGTGAACCCAGAGCATCCTTCACAATAAGGGTGGTCCTCATCCAATCTGTTGAAGGCCTTCAGAGAAAATAGAGGGAGAACCCTAAAGAGGAGCTCTACCTTCAGATGGACCATTACTGTGGAGCTGCAGTTTCAGCTCTTCCTTGCTGCTGCCCTGCATATTGTAGAACATTCTATCCTTACTTTCCTTGATATCCCTGATTTGAGTCGGAAGGGCCTGTGAATGAACGATGAAGAGACAGCAGTGCCAATTTCCTGATGTGAACAGAGTAGTCGTAAACACGGATGCCACACTGTGTCCCATGATAGGAGCAAGTGTTATGTGGATCTTACAGAGATAACAAAATGAAGAGTGTAACAGGAAGCTTCTTAAGTGGGATGGAATGCCAGAGTTAGTTAACTAATGGTTTACTTTCCTCACTAAGACTGGAAAAATTCCTTTTCTCTCATGATGCTGCTAACTCTGACAAATATGTGTGGTCACTCTCCACCCTAGCCTTACTCAATCAAGAAACACAAGTTGACAAGACCAAGTTGAGCGCTTCAGTCCTTCTTAGAAGGAGTAGCAAAATACTCAAGGGAACAATATGGAGACAAAGTGTAGGGCAGAAACTGAAGGAGGGGCCGTCTGGAGACCATTCCACCTGGGTATCCATCCCATGTGCAGTAACCAAAGGTACACGCTGATGTGGATGTCAGGAGATGCATGCTGACAGGAGCCTGATATAGCTGTGTCCTTAGAGATCTGCCAGAGTTTGATATATCTAAAGGCAGATGCTCAGAGCTAACCACTGAACTGATCAAGGGGTTCCCAATGGAGGAATTAGAGTGAAGACTGAAGGAGCTGAAAGGGTTTGTGGCCCCATGAGGAGATCAACAATACCAACCAACTAGAGCTCCCAGGATCTAAACCACCAGCCTGGGAGCACTTAGGGAGGGAGTCATGGCTCTAGCTGTATATGTAAGGGAGGATGGCCCTGTCGGGCATAGGTGGAAGAGGAGATCCTTGGTTCCATGAAGGCTGAACGATGTGTGTGTGGGAATTCGAGGGTGGGGAGGTAGGAGTGTGTGGGGGTAAGGTAGGGTCACATCCGCAGAGAAGCAGGAGGAGGGGCAATGGGATAGGGGGTTCCTGGGTGAGGGGGTAGTGTGGTAAGGGAATAACATCTGAAATGTAAATAGAATATCCAGTAAAAAAAAAAAAAGAAAGAAAAAAGAAAAAAAATGCATACCTAAGCCAGGGGGGGGGGAAAGAAACACAAGTGGAGTGCAGTTTTATGGCTAGAAGGTTTTTTAAAGTCCCAGACTTTGTTTGGATGTGAGAACCCTCTGTCTTTGTCTCCACCTTATCTACCAGTTTGCATCTGCGGAGCATCTGCACCTGTCTGCATCTGCATTCATATCCATATTCAGACACCTATCTGCCTACCATGATTCATGTGTTCTATAGCTACACACATAATCTTGCCTGCACCCTGCATCTCTGTCTACCACTACTTTAGTGAGGAGCTATGCTGTGATCTGTTTCCCAGCTCTTTTCCTTAGATTGCATACTGAACTTTCTCTTTCTTAAACTTCCACGTACTTTAAAGATGTCTCATCCCCAAGCCTGAAGCCCCTACCTACTGGATCCCCCAAGCAGGTCTAGAAGCCATGAGATCCACCTTTCAGCCCATACCTCTACCTGCAATCTTAGAGAATTTCAGCCATCACGGACCACCAGGTGAGACCCCTTGTTCTAATTCTCTGCCTGCTAGCCCCTTCTAGACAAATCCAACAGCTGTGAGGTCTGCCTTCTCATCCCAATTCCCTACCTGGTGGACCCTCTGGGCAAACCCAGTGGCAGTAAGTTCTCTCTGCATTTATTTCCAGGCCACAGCTCTGCCTGCATCCATGGAGGCCAGCTGCCATCTATCAGACTTGCCAACACTAGGGACAACCAGATGGATAAAGGCTAGCATAAGAATACAATCAACAAAATCCAGGGCTATATGGCACCACAAGAAACCAGCTATCCTATTATACCAAGCCTTGGACACCCTACTACACTAGAAGCACAAGAAAATGCCTTAAATTTAATCATATGAGCATAATAGAAGTATTTAAAAAGAAAACAAATAAATCTCTTAAAGAAATAGAGGAAAATACAATGAAATAGGTGAAGAAAATAAATAAAGCTGTGCAAGACCTGAAAATGGAAATAGGAGCAATAAAGAAAACACAAACAGAGGCAATCCTAGAGATGTAAAACCTAGGAAAGAGAACAGGAACTACAGAGATAAGCATTGCCAAGAGAATACAAGCGATAGAAGAGAGAATCTCAGGCATAGAAGTATGATAGAAGAAGTTGATACATCTTCAAAGAAAATGATAAATCTAAAATGTATCTAACACAAAACATCTAGGAAATTTGGCACAATATGAAAGGACAAAACCTAAGAATGATAGGAATAGAAGAAAGAGAAAATTCCTAGCTCAAAGGCCCAGAAATCATGTTTAACAAAATTATAGAAGAAAATTTTCCTAACCTAAAGAAAGAGATGCAGATAAATGTACAAGAAACTTAGAGAATACCAAACAGATTGGACTAGAAAAGAAAATCCTCCCACCACATAATTATGAAAACACTAAACACACAGAACAAAGAAAAATATTAAATGCTGCAAGGGAAAAAGGCCAAGTAACATTTAAAAGCAAATCTGTCAGAATTACATTCAACTTCTCAACAGAGACTTTAAAAGAAAGAAGGGCCTGGGCAGATGCCTTGCAGACCCTAAGAGACCACAGATATCAACCTTGATTACTATAGCCAGCAAAATTTTCAGCTACCATAGACAGAGAAACTGACAGAGAAACCAAGATAGTGCATGACCAAACCAAATTTAAACAATATCTTTCCACTAAGCCAGCCCTACAGGGACACTAGAAGGAAAACTCCAACACAAAGAGACTAAGTATACCCATGAAAATACAAGAAATAAATTTTAAACAATTAAAACTAATAGAAGAGAAACACACACACACACATGCACACAACACACACACACACACACACACATACACATACATACTACTACCACCATCATCAATATATCAGGAACTAACAATTATTGCTCATTAATATCTCTCAATATCAATGTACTCAATTCCCTATTAAAAAAACACAGGCTAGCAGAGTGGATGCTTAAACAGGATCCACCATTTGCATGCATACAAGAAACACATCTCAGCAACAAAGACAGACATTACCTCAGAGTAAAGGGTTGGAAAAAGGATTTCCAAGCAAATGAACCCAAGAAACAACATGGAGTAGCTATTCTAATATCTAATGAAATGGATTTCAACCAAAAGTAATCAAAAGAGATGGGTTCTTCTTCATACTTCATACTCATCAAAGGAAAAAACCACCAAGATAACTTCTCAATTCTGAAAATCTATGCCTCAAATGCAAGGGCACCCATATTCATAAAAGCAACATTACTAAAGCTTAAAGTACACATAGAACCCCACATATCAATAGTGGGAGACTTCAACACTCTACTCTCAACAGTGGACTGTCATCCACACAGAAGCTAAACAGAGAAATAATGGAACTAACATACATTATCAATCAGATGGACCTAACAGGTATCTACAGAACACTTCTCTCAAACACAAAAGAATATATCGTCTTCTTAGCATCTCATGGAACATTGTCCAAAACTGACCATATAGTTGGTCACAAAGCAAGCTTCAACAGATAGAAGAAAATTGAAATAACTCTTTATATCTTATCAGACAACCATGGATTAAATTTAGACTTCAACAACAGAAAGCCTACAAACTCATGGAAACCAAACAACTTTTCTACTTAATGATCACTGAGTCAGGGAAGAAATAAAGAGATAAAGTAAAGACTTTCAGTAATTCAATGAAAATGATGGTACACCATTTTCAAACTTAAGGGACACAGTGAAAGCAGTGCTAAAAGGAAAGTTCATAGCACTAAGTGCCTTCCTAAAGAAACTGTAGAGTTCTCATAGTAGCAATTTAAAAGTACATCAGAAATCTCTAGAAAAATAAGCAAACACACCCAAGAGGAGTATAAGGCAGGAAATAATCAAACTCAGGCCTGAAATAGATTAGAAACAAAGGAGCAAAAAAAAAAAATTAATGAAATCAAGAGTTGGTTCTTGGAGAAAGTCAACAAGATAGAAAAACCCTTAGTGAAATTAACTAAAAGGCAGAGAGACAGTAGCCAAATTAACAGAATCAGATATGAAAAGGGACACATAGCAACAGACACTGTAAAATGCAAAGAATCATTAGATCTTACTTTAATATACTGTACCTGACACAATTGGAAAAATCTAAATGCAATGGATTTCTAGACAGATACCATTTACCAGAGTTAAACTAAGATGAGCTAAATTATCTAAACAATCCTATAACCCTTAAGGAAATAGAAGCAGCCATTAAAAGTTTCTCAACCAAAAAAGTCCATGGCCAGATGGTTTTAGTGCAGAATTTTACTGGATTTTTAAAGAAGTGGTAATACCAATACTCTTCAAACTATTCCACAAAGCAGACACATAAGGAACATTGCCAAACTCATTCTATGAGGCCACAGTCACCTTGCTACCTAACCCATACAAAGACTCAACAAAAGAGGATTTTAGAAATATTTCCCTGTAAGTATTAATGCAAAAATATTCAATAAAACACTTGCAATCTGAATCTAAAAACACATCAAAGACATCATCCACTGTGATTAAGTCAGCTTCATCCCAGGAATGCAGAGGTGGTTCAATATATAAAAATCCATAAACAAAGTGCAAGGAAGAAAAAAACACATGATCATCTCATTAGATGCTAGAAAAGTCTTTGACAAAATCCAACACCTTTTCATGTAAAAACTATTAGAGAGATCAGGGATTCAAGGCACATGCCTAAACACAATAAATGCAATATACAGGAAAACATTAGCCTACATCAAATTAAATAGAGAGAAACTTAAAGCAATGGCACTGAAATCAGGGACAAGACAAGGCTGTACACCCTCTCTTTATCTCTTCAATGTAGCACTTCATGTTCTAGCTAGAGCAATAAGACAACAAAAATAGTTCAGGGGGGATACAAAGTGGAAAGGAAAAAAGTCAAAGTGTCATTATTTGCAAATGATATGATAGTATACATAAGTGACTCCAAAACTTCTACCAGAGAACTCTTATGGCTGATAAATACATTCAGTGAAGTGGCTGGATACAAAATTAACTCAAAGAAATCAATAGCCCTCTTTTATACAAACAATAAGCGGGATGAGAAAGAAAGTAGCAAAACAACATCCTTTACAATAGTCACAAATAATATAAAATATTTTGGTATAATTCTAACCAAGGAAGTGAAAGAGGTGCATGACAAGAACTCTATGTCCCTGAAGAAAGAAATTGGAGAAGATATCTGAAGATGAAAAGATCTCTATGGTCATGGACCAGTAGGATTAATATAGAAAAATGGCCCTATCTTACCAAAAACAATCTATAGATTCAATGCAATATGCATAAAAATTCCAGAAGAATTATTTATAAACCTTGAAAAAACAATTCTCAACTTCATATGGAAAAAACCCAGGATAAAACAATCCTGTATAATAAGGGATCTTCTGGAGGTATCACCGTCCCTGACTTCAAGCTACAGAACAATAGTAATAAAAACTGCATGATATTGGTATAGAAATAGAGAGATTGATCAATAAAATCGAATAAAAGACCTACAAATAAATTCACACACCTATGGAAACCTGATTTTTGACAAAGAAGCCCAAACCATACAAAAGAGAAAGGAAACATCTTCAGCAAATGGTGCTGGTCGAACTGGATATCTGGATGAATGCAAATAGATCCATATTTATCAACCAGCACAAAACTCAACTTTAAGTGGATCAAAAACCGCAAGGCAAAACCAGATACACTAAACCTAACAGAAGAGAAAGTTGAAAGGGAATAGCCTGGAGCACATTGGTGCAGGAGACAACTTCCTGAATTGAACACCAGTAGCTCAGGCACTAAGATCAGCAATTAATAAATGAGACCTCATGAAACTGAAAAACTTCTGTAAAGCAAAGGACACTGTCAATAGGGTAAAATGGCAGGCTGTGGAATGAGAAAAGATCTTCACCAATCCTACATCTGACAGAGAGCTAATCAAAATATATTGAGTACTCAAGAAGTCAGACACCAACAAACCAAATAATCCAATTAAAAAATAGGGCATAGAGCTAAACAGAATTCTCAACAGAGGAATCTATAATAGCCAAGAAACACTTAAAGAAATGTTCAATGTCCTTAGTCATCAGAGAACTGCAAATCAAAAGACTCTGAGATTCCACCTTACATCCATCAGAATGGATAAGATCAAAACCTCAGGCTACAGCACATGCTGGCGAGGATGTGGGGCAAGGGGAACATTCCTCCACTGCTGGTAGGAGTGCAGACTTGTACAACCATGTTGAAGTCAACTTGGAAGTTGCTCAGAAAATTGGGAATAGTTCTACCTCAAGACCCAGCTATATCACTCCTGGGCATATACCCAGATGATGCTTCACCATGCTACAAGGACACTTGCTTTACTATATTCATAGCAGCTTTATTCACAATAGCCAGAAACTGGAAACAACACAGATGCCCCTTAACTGAAAAATGGATAAATAAAATGTGGTTCACATTTAATTGCTACACAATGGGATATTAGTCAGCTATTAAAGACAAGGACATCATGAATTTTGCAGGAAAATGGATGGGACTAGAAAATATCATTCTGAATTTGGTAACCCAGCCCCAAAAGGACATTCATGGTATATATTCACTTATAAGTGGATATTAGACATAAAGTACAGGTTAACCATGCTATATGCCATAGACCCAAAGATGCCAAATAACAAAGAGGGCCCAAGGGAGGATGCTTGAATCTTATGCAGAAGGGGAAATAAAATAATCATCTGAAGTGAATGGAAGGAAGGAACTGTATGGGAGAGATGATGGGCCAGGGAACAGGCAGGGGGCAGATCATGTATAGGGAGAGTTTAGGAGAGAGAATGGAAAAAAGTTGCTTGTAGAGGAAGGGGGTATCTCTAGTATGTGCCAGAGATTGGAGTTGGGGGAGGCTTTAGAGAATCTGTGGGTGTGAATCTAGCTGAGATTCCTAGCAGTGGGACATATGGAGCCTGAAGTAGTCATCTTCTATAAACTGGCAGGACTCCCAGTGGAGGGATAAAGACAGCACCCAACCCACAAAACCTTTGACCCCAAATTTGTCTTGCCTACAAGATGTGGAAGGAGAAAGATGAAGCAGAGATTGAGGGAGTGACCAACCAATGACTGGCCCAATTTGAGATTCATACAATGGCTAGAACCAATCCCTGACATTGTTAATGATACTCTGTGCGTTTGCAGATAGGAGCCTAGCATAACTGTCCTCTAAGAGGCTTCACCTAGCAGCTGACTTGAACAGGTTCAGAGACTTTAAGTCAAACATTAGACTGAGCTTTGGGGAGTCTTGTGGAAGAGTTGGGGAAGGATTCAGGGATTGGGGGTGGATAGGAACTCCACAAGTTGACCCACAGAGTCAACTAACCTGGACTCTTGGGGGCTTTCAGAGACTGAACCACCAACTAAAAAGCATACAAGGACTGGGACTAGACCCCCCCCATATGTAGCAGGTGTACAACTTGTTCTTTATGTAGGTCACTGTCCCTGACTCTTTTGCTTTCCTGTGGATCCTATTCCCATACTTGGGCAGCCTTGTCTGGTCTCAGTGGTATAGGATGAAGCTAATCCTGCTTGATGTGCTGCGGTGGGTTGATACACAGGGGTCCTACCTCTTCTCAGAGGAAATGGGGAGGAGTGATAGGAGGAAGGAGGTTCTGTGTGAGGAGGGGTTAGGAGGAGGCAGGTGTGTCTGTGATAAAATACGTGAACTGAATAACTTTCCTCTGTGGTTAAATATGTCTGTCTTACTTTATTAAACCATGTTCTGGTATTTTTAGAAAGTGGTTATTCATCCAGAAACAATATACATATTTCCTAGAATTCCTTCTAGTCTTCTTGATCGTCCAAGTCATAATTTACTTTTTGTACTCATGGTAAGGGCAGAAACTAATTCTATTGGTTTCTTTCATCCTCCATTCTATTTGAATTGTATATATTCCAGAATAAATTCAGACAGGGCATTTGTAGGGTAGCCCAGCTGTGGACTGTAGAGCTGTATTTGGAGACTTGAAGGTATGTACATACTTTTTTTTGGATGGGCAGCATGCAGCTCAAATTTTTATTAATTTCTTTGCACAATTCTTACAAAACCTGAATTTATTTATATATTTATTTATTTTATTTATTTACAATACAGATTTTATTCCCTTTCCCCATTTCCCCTCCCTAGAACCCCCTATCACATCCCCCCTTCTCCTTTATGCTTTAATACCATTTTAACTACATGCATATATTAAGGTTATTAAGGTCAGTTCTAGGTTGAGGGTCTAGCAATACAATAGATGCAAATAGTTAGGGATCAAGCAAGACAACAAACATACATAGTCAAAGAAAAAACAAAGGTATTAAACCCAGTTACGTGAACACTCCTGTGATCACTGCTTCTAAGGGCTTATCAGGATGAGCAAAGTATCTGAGCCTACTTCCCTGTCCTAGTGCAAGGTAATTTCACGTCTGAAGCCTACTTCCTTGTTCTAGCCTAAAATTTAGAATTCTGTCTGAAATTGTTTCTTTGTTCTAGACTAAGATTTAGATTCCTGCCTGAAATTACTTCTTTGTTCTAGCCTAATGTCCAATTCCTGCCTGAAGCCTACGTCCTTGTCCTTGGCCAAAATCATATTCCTGTCAAGCAGCCCATTCCTTGTCCTTGGCCCATGTCAGATTCTTGCCAAGTAGCCCAAAGGCTCTCTGCCACTCCCCCTTTTTTATTTCATTAATAAGACTGAGCCTGTCTTAGGTTGTTCTGGCAAGAATGCCTTCTTTACCCATCATTGAATATGCATTATGAAAAGCAAAGCACTTATGTCTTAGGTTGGTAAGGCTCTGTGCAGAATCTTACCTGTCCTTGGCTTGCCAGCCTGTTAATATAACTCTGTCTGGGGTTCCATTTTCAGTTTGAAGCCATGTACTTTGACTGCCAACATGTTGATGTTGTTAAAGAAAAGCTTTAACACAATGGGCAGGAATAAAAGTATTCCCAGGACAAAAAGGGCTAGCATGATCAAGGTATATATGCCATTTTTGAAGCTTGACCAAAATAGAAATACTGACCTCAGGCCATGGGTAATTTTATCTGTAGTATTTACCACACTAATGCTCAAGAGAGCAGCATTCTTGAAATTCATAAGCTCCTTATGTATCATTAAAACTTCCAGAGAGGTGTTAGAATTATGCCAAATAGATTGCAAGTGTCATTAAACTGCTTCCTAATTATGACTAAAATTGTAAATTTTAGAACTAATATGAATCCAATGATATTTGGCATGACACTTAAGATGGCTCCTTACCCTTAAATTCTGAACCTCCTTCCAGTAATTTGAATAGGATAAAGAGCATCAATTCATTCTTCCAAATACCTATTTAAATCCTCTTGTATATTCAAAATATTGGTAACATTTTTTGCTAAATGATTAACAAAACTAGCTGTCTTAACTTCTTATGTCACAGCAATTTCAGAAGCAGTGGTGCTAGCAATTAATGTAATTAAAGCTGTTATGCCAGCAATAATCAAGCCCACTACCCTCTTGCTTCTGCTTAAATCCTGCCTCATTTCTACCAGTACTTGCTAGCTACTTTAGAATACCAAGGTTCTGTGATACTCATGGCACTAAAACAAAAGCAATTCATTATTGCAAATAACAGTCTTCATTTGGAAGTCTGGTTCTGGACATTTTCAGAGACACATATGGAAATTAGCTGCAGTTCTCTATGATGTTATGTTAGCAAGAGATAAAGTTAGGGCAGGATCTGGATTTCAAACAGGTGTTAGAACATGTATTAAGGCTCTTTTAATTGTCAAGTTAAAAGTACTTTTGTTTCTTCTACAGTAGTAATTACATCTGGGAGGTATCTCCAGGTGGGCAGTCTCTGGATGGTCACTCCTCCAGTTTCTGTCCCACACATTGTCTCATATTTCCTCCTGTGAGTATTTTGTTACTCCTTCTAAGAAGGACCGAAGCAGCCACACTTTGGTCTTTTATTCTTGGACTTTATGTAGTCTGTGAGTTGTCTTGGGTATTGTGAGATTTTGGGCTAATATCCACTTATCAATGAGTGCATACCATGTGTGTTCTTTTGTGATTGGGTTACCTCACTCAGGATGATATTTTCTAGTTTCATCCATTTGCCGAAGAATTTCATGAATTCATTAATTTTTAATATCTGAGTAATACTCCATTGTGTAAATATACCACATTTTCTGTATTCACTCCTCTGTTGAAGGACATCTGGGTTATTTCCAGCTTCTGGCTATTATAAATAAGGCTGCTATGAACATATTGGATCATGTGTCCTTGTTATATGTTGGAGCATCTTTTGGGTATACGCCCAGGAGTGGTATCTCTGGATCCACAGGTAATACTATGCTCAGTTTTCTGAGGAACCACTAGACTGATTTCCACCGTGGTTGTACAAGCTTATAATCCCACCAACAATGGAGGAGTGTTCCTCTTTCTCCATATACTCGCCAGCATCTGCTGTCATCTGAGTTTTTAATCTTAGCCATTCTGACTGGTGTGAGGCAGAATCTCAGGGATGTTGAACATTTTTTTTAGGTATTTCATGGCCATTCGATATTCCTCAGTTGAGAATTCTTTGTTGAGTTCTGTACCCTATTTTTAATAGGGTTATTTGATTTTTCTGGAGTCTAATTTCTTGAGTTCTTTGTAAATTTTGTATATTAGCCCTCTATCAGATGAAGGATTGGTAAAGATCTTTTCCCAATCTGTTGGTGGCCATTTCATCCTATGGTCAGTGTCCATTGCCTTACAGAAGCTTTTATGAGGTTCCATTTGTCAATTCTTGATCTTAGAGCATAAGCTATCGGTGTCCTGTTCATGAACTCTTCCCCTGTGTCCATGTGTTCGAGGCTCTTCCCTACTTTCTTTTCTATTAGTTTTAGTGTGTTCAGTTCTGTATGGAGGTCCTTGATCAATTTGGACTTGAGTTTTGTACAAGGAGATAAGAATGGATCGACTTGCATTTTCCTACATGCTAACCTTCAGTTCATCCAGCACCACCTGTTGAAAATGCTGTTTTTTTCCCCACTGAATGGTTTTAGCTCCTTTGTCAAAGATCAAGTGACTATAGGTACATGAGTTCATTTCTGGGTTTTCGATTCTATTCCATTGATCTTCTTGCCTATCTCTACTAATACCATGCAGTTTTTTTTTTAATTATCACTAGTGCTCTGTAGAACAGCTTGAGGTCAGGGATGGTGATTCCTCCAGAAATTCTTTTATTGTTGAGAATAATTTTTGCTATCCTAGGTTTTTTGTTATTCCAAATGAATTTGAGAATTGCTCTTTCTATCTCTGTGAAAAATTGAGTTGGAATTTTGATGGGGATTGCATTAATCTGTAGATTGCTCTTGGCAAGATGACCATTTTTACTATATTAATCCTGCCAATCCATGAGCATGGGAGAACTTTCTATCTTCTAAGATCTTCTTTGATTTCTTTCTTCAGAGACTTGAAGTTCTTATGTTATTTGTGACAATTGTGAAGGATCTTGTTTCCATAATTTCTTTCTCAGCCTGCTTATCTTTTAAGTAGAGGAAGGCTACTGATTTGTTTGAGGTAATTTTATATCCAGTCACTTTGCTGAAGTTTTTTTTTTTTTTTTTTTTTTTATCAGGGTTAGGAGTTCTCTGGTGGAAGTCTTGGGATCACTTAGGTATACTATCATATCATCTGCAAATAGTGATATTTTGACTTCTTCCTTTCTAATTTGTATCCCTTTGATATCCTTTTGTTGTCTAATTGCTCTGGATAGGACTTCAAGCACTATATTAAATAGATAGGGAGAGAGTGGGCATCCTTGTCTAGTCCTTGATTTTTTGGGATTGCTTCACATTTCTCTCCATTTAGTTTGATTTTGGTTACTGGTTTGCTGTATATTGCTTTTACTATGTATATATATGGTCCTTGAATTCCTGATCTTTCCAAGACTTTTACCATGAAGGGATGTTGAATTTTGTCAAATGCTTTCTCAGAATCTAGTGAGATGATCATTTGTTTTTTTTTCCTTTGAGTTTGTTTATATAGTGTATTATGTTGATGGATTTCCATATATTGAACCATCCCTGCATCCCAGGAATAAAGCCTACTTGATCATGGTGGATGATTGTTTGATATGTTCTTGGATTCGGTTTATGAGTATTTTATTGAATATTTTTCATCGATATTCATAAGGGAGATTGGTTTGAAGTTCTCTTTCATTGTTGTGTCTTTGTGTGGTTTATATATGAGCACAATTGTAGCTTCATAAAATGAACTGGGTAGTATTCCTTCTGTATCTATCTTGTGGAATAGTTTTATAAAGAATTGATATTAAAGAATTGGTCTTCTTTGAAGGTCTGATAGAATTCTGCACTAAACCCATCTGGTCCTGTTCTTTTTTGTTTGGGAGACTTTTAATGACTGCTGCTATTTCTTTAGTGGTTTATCTGATCCTGATTTAACTTTGGTGTCTGATATATGTCTAGAAAATTGTCCATTTCATCCAGATTTTCCAGTTTTATTGAGTATAGTCTTTTTTAGTTGGATCTGATAATGTTTTTGACTTTTCTCAGTTTGTGTTGTCATCTCTCCCTTTTCAGTTCTGGTTTTATTAATTTGGATACTGTCTCTGTGCCCTCTGGTTAATCTGATTAAGGGTTTATCTATCTTGTTGATTTTCTCAAAGAACCAGCTCTTGGTTTTGTAGATTCTTTGTATAGTTCTTTTTGTTTCTACTTGGTTGATTTCATCCCTGAGTTTGATTTTTTTCCTGCTGTCTATTCCTCTTGGGTACACTTACTTCTTTTTGTTCTAGAACTTTCAGGTGTGCTGTCAACCTGTTAGTGTGTGCTCTCCAGTTTCTTTTTGTAGGCCCTTATAGCTATGAATTTTCCTCTTAGCACTGCTTTCAATGTGTCTCACAAATTTTGGTATGACATGTCCTCTTTTTCACTAAATTCTAGAAAGTCTTTAATTTCTTCCCTGATCAAGTTATCATCGAGTAGAGGATTATTCAGTTTCCATGTGTATGTGGGCTTTCCATTGACTGAATCATTATTGAAGACTACTAGCCTTAGCCCATGGTGATCTGATAGTATGCATGGAATTATTTTAATTTTCTTGTATCTTTTGAGGCCTGTTTTGTGACCAATTATATGGTCAATTTTTGAGAAGGTACCATGAGGTGCTGAGAAGAAGTTATATTCTTTTGTTTTTGGATGAAATGTTACATAAATATCTGCTAAATCCATTTGGTTTATAACTTCTCTTAGTTTTACTGTGTCTCTGTTTAGTTTCTGTTTCTGTGATCTGTCCATTGATGAGAGTGGGGCATTGAAGTCTCCCACTATTATTGTGTGAGGTTGAATGTGTTGTAGTAATTATTTAAAAAAACAGCCGCTGGTCAAGCCGACTATCTAAACTGCAGCGGTTCTGCCTAGCTAAGCCACCATGTTCTGTGGCTAGAGGCCACGTGTGCTGCAGCTAGAGATGGCCAGCCAGAAACACCAGCCAGAAATACCACCCATGAGACGTCAGTGTGGGAGATGGCTCTGCCAATCTTCCACACTGTCTTTGCAGGGCTGGACATTGCCCAGGCCATCCCACTATCCACGTGTGCCTGGTAGAAAAAAATGAGACTCTAATGCTTAAAGATTAATCAAAGACTTTATATGTTTGGTAAAGCTCAATAACAATATGCCCATACAAAGAGAGGTGTTTCCCAATTAGCTAACCTAAATAAAAGTAGTTATCTACACTGCTCTCCATACCTCCATGGCTTTCCATCCTCCTACATCTCTGCTCTCCTAACTCCTCATCTTCCTTTTCCTCTTCTTCTCCTTACTCCTCCCAACTTAGCTCCTCCTACATATCACCCTTTCTGTTAAGATAAAAAAAAAACTTTCTCTCAAAATACAATTAGAGCATAACTATACCAATTTGTATCAGTAAGGTACAAGATAGACCTAATACCCAGTCCATCATTTTGTTGACTAAACAGAACCTCTGTCATCTCTCCTAACTAAAAGATTTAGTTTTAAACCTCGCTTGTGTCCCGGCTTTAGAATGAATGTCTGTTGAAAACCATTCTCTCAAATCTTTTCTCACAAAGTAAAAAGCCAGGATTGGCTATGAGACTATAAGTCTTCAACCCTGTCAGAGATCCAGAATGACTGAATTAACTGAAATTATGGAAGCAGAAAGCGTTGCTTCTAAAACTTAGCCAATTTATAGAGACAGTCCCTAAACCTCAAAACGTTGGAGCATCCGATCTTCAGCCTTCTGGCCCAGGATCATCTGAGAGACCTAGTAGTGCAGAATTATTAAGGGCTGATTACTCTGTCTGGGCAGACATAATCAGCCGACTATTCTGCAAGTGTGTCCTTTTCTGGACAGTAATTTGTCTGTAGATGAAAAGAGGCAATTTTTGCCTAGTGGCTATCTCACCACAACTGGAGTAACTCCAAAGATGCTCAATTTCTTCTTAGAATCCAAGACAGGGAAGCTGTCAGGACCAGACAGGTCTCTAATCACAATGAACATTAATACAGAAATGTTAGTAAGTCACTTCTGTGGACTTCTGATGTTTTTGAAAACCAACTATGTATGTAAAGCAATCTGGACTATTGTCTGTTAACTCCTCTCCACTATTTCTAATTAAAATCTAGAAAACACCATAACAATAAACTCAGAGCCATGAATTTGCTATAGGCCCTTAACTCACAGGCTAATCATCTCAAATCAGTTTTAAAAAAAGTTAAAAAAAGAACTGCATCTAAGCCTTGTATTCCTAAATGTGTTATATAGGCACAATGCCTATGAGAGTAACAATATTAATTTCACTTTTATATCAATAAGAAACTCATACCAATGAAGATCTTAAATTTAAAATCAAAATAAATGTTGTATCATTTAAGAAATATAACTTTAGCTTAATAACAATTATACAGATTTCTACCAACTAGGTTATGGCTAAGTAATCAATTCTAACTATTCCTCCCTGTTCCAATAAAACCATTACTTTTCCTAGAAGGACAGCCTAATATTAACCACCTCAGTCCCCAAGCCCAGGGAATAGGGGTGCCGACTCTTCATTGACTTCTTCAAGCTGAATATGGGCATTGAGATATTAGAAGAGGGGCAGGGGGAAGGGTAAATTGATAAGCCTCTGATGTCTGTGTCTTCACTGCATACAGCTGAAATTCCAGGACATCAGAGGTTCCAGCATGTCTGCTCAGCTTGCTTAATGAGTAGATACACCAAGGCTGTGTATTCTGCAACATACAATTCTCAAATCAAATCTTAGTATCAAGATAATTTTTTGTTTGAATTCTAGATCTAGTATTCTGGCAGCCTGCCTCTGTCATGTCTAATCCATATAATTCTGGGAGGTAGAAATATCTTAATCGTGTCTTCTGACAACACACGACAAAACATTTTTCCCTAAACAGAATATCCTTGAGCCAGCAACCAGAAAAACCTTTATCTGACCTCTTTCCCAGAAGAAAATTATAACCACAAAACTGAAAATCACACCCACCTTGAAAATAAAATCAATTTAATAGCTAAAATACTGTATGTGCCTATTCTTTAGGCCTTCCCTATTTTGCCAAGGAGGAAATGAACCCAGATTTCCTGTGGGCCCTCATTAGACAGAACCCAAGTCCTCTGTGAGGCAATATAACTTTATATTATCTGAATACACCTGATTTACACTATTTTTTTTTGGTTTGGCTCTCTGCCAGAACAGTCTCTATTTATACACTGTACTTTCTACTCTAGAGTCAGTGACAATTTTCCTTATCTTAACTAAAGTACTGTATGTGCCTATTCTTAGGCTTTCCCTAATTTGCCAAGCAGGAAATGAACCCAGAATTCCCCTGGGGCCCATGTTAGACAGAACCTGAGTTCCTGTGAGGCAATATAACTTTATATTATCTGAATACACCTGATTTACACTGTTTTCTGTTAGGCCCTCTGTCTAGAAGAGTTTTTTATTTATACCATCTATCTGTTTGGCTCTGTACTCGCTTCCACTTATATGCTGTACTGTCCACTCTAGAGCCAGTGACAATTTTCCCTATCTAAGTTCCAAATCACTCCCTGTTTGGGGTAGGGTGGGTTGAGGCTTACTCACCTACACTCCTGGATGTGTTAGAGCTCCTGGGAGTCCAGTCTCTGGGTTTTAGGGGTTTGGGTGCCGAGTTGAAGCCTTAGAGCTGCTCCAGGGTCAGGCACAGACTGGAAGGGTCTGTATATACTTTTTACTCTACACTGAAGTCTAGCTTCTGCTAGGCACTAGAGTCTCAGTCCTCAAGCTGAGAAAGGGGTCTGCTGAGTCTCAGGCTGGTAGCAGGTGAAGGCTTTGTTTTTAGTGTGGGTAGGAGTGTGTCCTATTTGTTACCACAGCTGGAAACAGATGCTTCTGCTGAGTAGCCTGTGAGGAGGCTGTTGGTGGGAATGAGCTGTGAGCTCCCACCTGAGCCATAGGACTGATTCACAGCTTGTGGCTTTGTTGGTGGGAATGGTATCAACCCACGGGTTTACAGGAGTCCAGGGGCCACGAGTGTGTCACACAGCTCCACTGGGTAGATTTCTGTCATGTAGTGTTCTTGGATAATCTAACATTCCTGAAACAAGGGAGGCATGGGAGGCATGGGAGGCATGGGGGCATGGGAGGCATGGGAGGCATGGGAGGCATGGGAGGCAGGGAGGCACGGGAGGCACGGGAGGCACGGGAGGCACGGGAGGCAGGGAGGCACGGGAGGCACGGAGGCACGGGAGGCACGGGAGGCACGGGAGGCACGGGAGGCATGGGAGGCATGGGAGGCGTGTCCTGTGAGCAGGTTATGAGCTCACATGGCAGGGCTGGGTATGTGCTCCATGAGTTTTGGCTCTTATGCTCGACAATGATCATGAACATCACTGTGTAGTTTTCATAATGAATTTTAGATTTAGAAAAGTTGCAATGAACCAAACAGCACAGACTGTTAAGAGAGGTTACTGGGTCTGGGTCTTGGCTTTTGGCATCCCCCATTTTCTCTGACACCCAGAGGCTTGTAGATGGGCTCTTCTGCAAACACAAAGCCAGAAATGACCTGGGAGTCATTACTTCAGGACAATGGGAGTGGTGACTGTTAGTTATTCTTCTAGATAGCTTTCTTTAAAAACCTGGGATGAGTAGTCTTAGGGCAGCTGTGAAGCCAGTGCCTCTTGTAGCCCAAGACCACCTTAAGGTCATTAGTGATCCACTCATTCTTTCATTTATCCATTCACACACAGCCCTCTGATTCTTCTGAATTTGCCCTTTGTGTCCTAGAACCAGAGTAAAAAAAAAAAAAAAAAAACCAAAAACCAAAAAAACAAATGGACAGGTGTGTAGGAAACAAAACGCAGGCGGGTGCCCAGGGCCCCAAAGCCTCCCGCGTGGCGGCTGAGGCAGCCTACGACTGGGGCGGGGTCTCACTCGAGGGATTTGGGCCGCGACCACCGACGAGGCAGCGGAGGCGGAGCGGCTGAAGCGGAGGCCTGGGTTCGCAGCACTTCCCACCAGGGACTCTGTGCTTCCCACATGGTCGAGGCTGTCGCAGAGTAGAAGTAGGCCCACGCAGACACATGGAATTGAGTTTCCATGAAGTAAATTTATTGACAAGAATGGTGAATCTGGTGAGCTCCCCCCAAAAGCCAGGAGGGGTTTCCTTATATTGGGGAGTATCAAAAGGAGGAGTTAGGGAGGGGAAAACTTAATTACCTAAGTCCCCCAGCCTCATTAATATACAAATCTCAAGGCAGAGGGCTCTTAGGCACGCCCCTTACCCGTGTCTTACGTGACTTCAGGGTACAGGTGAAATGGAGAGGGTGGGTCTGGGGGCGTGGCCACACCTGCAATCTCAGGGTTTCCAGGCCAATGGCAGCCCATCCATGATCCAACACAGGTGAGAAAGAGGGCAGTGTCAGAAGTGATACCAGGGAATAAAAAGATCACTGACACACTGCAAAGAGAAGTGGTGTGGATGCTGGTTTTGAAAGTGTGGGAGCCTCAGGGTGTAAGACCTGCAGGTTAAAAGTTACTCAGGTCTCTAGGTCACTGGGCCTGTGGGATTTAATTTCTGGTGTGTTTAAGTTGTGGTAGGTTGCCACAACAGATGGGTACCTTGAAAGTACCACATTGATGTGTGGGGCATTTACACAACAGGAGTTTAAGGAACAATGGCTTAAAGTTTGTGGCTTCCATGGAAGCCTATGGGGAGAGTGGACAATGGTCTGGGGAGAGAGATCTAGGACAAGGATACTCCTGAAGGCTATGGTTCAAGCACACATAGGCATTACACTTTGGATGTCTTAAATAGGAAATGTAAGTTTGACCCCAAGGCCAACATGTGGAATGTGAGACCACAGTGCCTGAGTTGTGAGGGGTGAGTATAAATGCTAATAGTATCCAAGTTCATCAGAGATAGAGGAATAGCCAGAATGGTGAGGGGAAGGTGTTGTCTCCTAATGTGCCCTCACTCCTGCTTTCCACACTGCTAGAGAATAGAGTAAGAGAGTAAGAGAAACAGGCTGACATTGAGACCCTTCCCATCACCCTATGTTATCATCTGTTGGTGTAAACATGAATCTGGGTCTCATTTTGATTCTTTATCATACCAAATGATGTTGGTTGATGCCTTGGTCTACTTGGGTACCTACAAAAATATACCTTGAACCAAGTGAATCATAAATAACAGAAATGTACTCCTCATCATTCTGAGTCTGAAGGTCTAAGACAAAGGTTCTAGCAGTTTCCATACCCTACCGGACTCATTTCCACATCTATGGACAGCTCTGTTTCACTGTGTCTGGGCAAAGGGATTTTTCTGCCTTGCTTAACAAGGATGCTAACTCCAATTATGAGAACTCTTTATGATCTCCTTATCTTCTGGAGGGCTTACCTTCTGATACATTGATATAAGGATATCAGCATGAGGTTAGGGGACACACCTACCCCACAGCAGGTAACAGGAGAGTGTCACTTACCACATGTTGCCTAGTACCAACTTCTTCTCTGAGTTCTTTTCATATCTGCTTTCATTGACCCATCTCAGTTTAGGTAGGTGTGTACTGTCAATGTTTATGATGGAGGAAGTGGAAATACAGGGACTCAGGGTCTTGTTTAGGTAGTAAGATGAGGAGCCAGAACAAAGTAGAATTTGCATGTGGAATATTCCCTGTCACTGTTCCATTGCTATGCAGAGACACCATGGCCACAACAATTCTTATAAAAGAAAGCATTTAATTAAGGCTTGCTAACAATTTCAGAGGTTAGTTCATTATCATCATGGTGGGAGCATGGTGGCATGCCAGTGGACATGGTGCTGGAGAAATAACCTAGAGTTCTGAAGAGAGATAGAGACAGAGAGACAGAGAGACAGAGAGACACAGTCCTGACAGGAGCTTTTGAAACCTGAAAGCCTACCTGTGCTCCAGTGACACACACTTCCTACAACAAGGACACACCTCTTAATCCTTCTAATCCTTTCAAAGAGTTCCACTCCCTGGTTACTAAGCATTTGACTATATGAGTCTATGTGACCACTTTTATTCAAATGACCACAGTCCCCATTCCCGTCACCTAAGGCCCTGGTGTAAATTTGTGTGTATCTGAGTAGGCATGCACATGCACACATGCATATCTGCCTATGTTATCATGCATATGTATACATTGGGTTTGAGGGACTGTGATGTGAACACGTATATGTGTATATGCTTATGTGTAGGTAAGAAGTCAACTGTGAGTTTAAGGTGGGAGGAGAGTGTCTTCATTCACTGAACAATTTTCTTCAGTGTGACCCTGCTACCCCTCCCTAGTGGGTAGCAGTTTGCCTCAGATCTCATGTGCTTTGAGTTTATGTTTAGACCATAGAAACAAACAAACAAATAAGCAGGAAGCAGGTCGGGTGAACCACAGCATGCTTGTGGGATGATGGGGACTTGGAGGGAGGCAGGGGACAGGGATGAGTATAGCCGGAGCAGCAGGACACCTGCTTTGTCTATAGCCAAGGATGCCAGGCATTTTGAGGCTGGGAGGCTGGGCGGAGAGCGGGGATTGAGAGGAGGGCCTGGAGCTTCTCTCTGCATAGAAGGTATCTTCTTTGTGGCTTCACGTTGAGGGAAAGCTCTTTTCTCTGTAGTTGCAGGATTCTGCTGTCCTGGTCTACTTCACCTGCCAGAGAGCCCTGAGGTCATACAGAGGCTGTTGTCTGAGAAACGGGAGCGTAAGAGCTACATAGGACCCAGAAGCTGGACAGTGTCCATGGCTTCCCAATTACTGGTGCATCCTTCAGCCCCTCAATTACTGGTGCATCCCTCAGCCCCTCAATTACTGGTGCATCCCTCAGCCCCCAATTACTGGTGCATCCCTCAGCCCCTCAATTACTGGTGCATCCCTCAGCCCCCAATTATGGTGCATCCCTCAGCCCCTCAATTACTGGTGCATCCCTCAGCCCCTCATTACTGTGCATCCTCAGCCCCTTATGTGCATCCCTCAGCCCCCAATTACTGGTGCATCCCTCAGCCACTCCAGAAGTGCTAATGGGTTTCAGAATGCCCCTGGAAGGGCATCTTACTTGTGCCCAGGAAGGGTTCAGAAGGAGGTGGTAGGAGGCCCACCTTGATGAAGGTGACGAAGCCACTGTAGAGCAGTGTGAGCAGGAAGAGGCCACGAAGGTGCATAGTGTGGGCCACAGGCCATTCTCCTCCTCTATGTCCATGTAGCTGTCGCTTTGCTCATCCCTGATGCACGAGTGTGGGATGGTGTTGACCATGCCTGGAGAAGAACTAGTGCTCATGAGAAGGTCTCCGTCCTACAGCAGGATCATTCCTTATTATCCTGGTCTCCTGAACACTGAACTTGAAGATACAGCTTTCACGTCCAGCAGCAACCTGTTGATCATATGCCCTTCTCCCGCTAGTACTTATCACTTCCTGTCCCAACTGCCAACTAACGGCTTTGCCCCACAGAACTCTAGCCCCAACCCCTGCCCCAGCCTGCTCTATCCTGGAGTCTCACACATAGATTGGTCTGCATGGGATTGGAAGACCTGAGCCCAAACCTGATGTGAATCTAGACCACTGCCACCTGGATGGTGCAGGAGATGGGTCACCACTTAAGGAGACCTAGAAAAAGCAGCTAGACAAGGTAGGCTTTCTCAGAAAGATGTGTCATGAAAAAGGCAGAGAAGGGGGAGTAAAACTCTAAGAAAAAATAGTGTTCATGGTGCACACATTAGGATAGAGTACTACTCCAGAGTTGAAAGGAGCCCTGAGCCTTTGTGAGTGAAGGGAGAGATCGGAAAGCGTCCTAGCCATGATAACCTAATCCTAAAGTTAATAGGAGAGACTAGAAGATGTTAAAGATGGTCATGTCACAACTAAGCATGCATATGAAAATCCTAGCTGGAGACTGAAGTGTGGTCTGAGGTCAGAAAGGGTGGTAGCTGATGTATAGACCTAGGGGAAGACATTTATACAGAAAGCACATCTCAACTCAAGGTGTCAAAGTCCAAGGCAGGTGGGAAAAATTAAGGAAAACACCATGGGTCACAGGGCTGCCTGGGTGTCCATTCCACAAGTGCTGTTTGAAGTTATATGTAAGCTCAGCTGGAGTCACTGTGAAGTCTGTAGATGGGCTGACCTAAAGGCTTTCACCATATCAAAGTGAAATCACGTGAATATTATAGACCACTGAATCTTAGCATAATAGAAACACTTGGAAGTCTCCTTTACCCATAGTTTCCAGTTTCAATTACCTATGGTTGGAGAACAAGAAATTGGAAAGCCTACTTGGCAGCTTATAACTGTTTGTAACTTTAATTCCAGGGGATCTGACACCCTCACATCTATCTATCTACTATCTATCTATCTATCTATCTATCTATCTATCTATCTATCTATACACATATATATGTATATACATATGCACATATATATACACACATATATGTATATACAAACTATCTACTATCTATCTATCTATATCTATCTATCTATCTATCTATCTATCTATCTATCTATCTATCTATTCATCTATCTAACTCTCAGAGTTATTGAGCAAGTTTAAGCTTTATGACTAGTCCTGACTGATGTTTTATAACTTTTTGAGTGTATTTTAAACCAGAACTTCTCAGTTTTAAATCATACACTTTGGAATAGTGTGATAGACTCTTGCTTTGCCTGGAATGTCAGTCTTCCCTTTGTCCAGGCTTCAAGCTGTCCACATGCCTGTCTGTCTGTCAGTCAGAATCATCTCAGCCACAGGTTGATGGCTGAAGTGACACATGGCTTGGGAACACTCATGGTTTCAGGCAGCCACAGGAGGCCTTGGGACAGATCCCACAGAGATAAGAGAGGTTCGTGTTTGCTCATTTCATTTATTATTGATCATTTCTCACTGTAATTTACAGAAGTGCTTTTCTATAGTGTACTGAGATGTGGAAAAGCAACGTTCCTTGTCACATGTAGTATGAAGTAACTTAACACAGAGGCAAATAAGCTAACCAGACATAGAAAAGTCTCAGGTAAGGGTAGGACCATCAGGTCTCCTGGGAGGGCCATCTGACTCAGGCAGGAGGCGGTAGCATCCTAGAATCATGGAGAAAACTCAGATAAGTGATAAATGGTGGAAGGTAACTGGGAGAGAGGGTTCTCTAGTAAGCAGAAGCAGCTTTGAGAAGACTTGCCAGTGGGGGAGATTGATATCTGCTCACACCCCGCAAAGGCACTGGGGCTTCTTGTAGCAAGTGAAACTAGGAATGCTTTCCCAACCTTTTACACACCTCAGGTCTAATTCGTTCATTTTGTATCTCGTAATTACTGATTGCATGCTAGGTATTGTATAGACGTGGATTGTAGAGTCCAGGGGTAAAATACAGGTGTATAGCCTCTCATTTACCAGGCATCGGAAGCCTGTTCTTTGGAACTGGGAATTGAGCTGTCCTGGGAATATGAGCTGGGGGCATCATAGTTGACTTCTGTCTCTGGGGGCTTTGGGATCTCCCTTATGCTCAGCAGGCCTTGAAGCTGGTGCAAGATGGACATTCTTGCTAAGTCCACACCATGCTCCCAGGTGTTCCTTGCTTAGTGGTGTCCTATGAGGGAGGTTAGGTGAGTGGTCATTAGCTCAGAATTTAGGACTCTTCTGTGTTCTCATCCCTCTTTGACAGCTAAGGTGTTTATTAAAATTTTGGCTGATTTCTTGGTGATTACAGATGTCCTACCGCTCTGTTTATCTGTGCCTAGGATGGGATAAGGCAGCCATCTCCTCTCATCTGGGAATTTAGTCTCTCTGAACTTTGCTGTGCCCTTCTCTCTCTAGGGGTTTTAAATAAAATTGTGATGTTAAAAGTTGATTTGGTATTTTCCTTTCACCCTGGCCTAAGTGCCTAATCAAATGTTCTTTCATATCTATGTAGAAAACAGGATGTTTAAGAGAGAGCCTTGGCAACAGGGTGATGGATGGGGTGGGAACGGCTGAATTGGCTTCATAGAGACAAGTGGAGAGTCAGGAGGTGCTAGTGGACAGAACTAAGAACATTATTGCGATCAGGAGTTGGGGTGATGAAGAAGTGTTATGTGGGACTCAGGCAGATGTATCTACCCGGTGACATGTGAAACACGGAGTAGGGGAGACCAACAGGCAGGACAAGGGGAAGCCGGGGAGGAGATAGAGAGGCAGGTGGGAACGACCTAATGAGGATGACTACAGAGCATGCGCAGGCTTCCTAAGCCTGTTGCGTGAGTGTGGGCAGCGCACGCCGGTCTGACTTGAGCTCTGAGGAGTGACCTGTGAAAATCTGTAGAGAGATCCTGAGGGAGTCAAGTAAGAGAAAACCTTAGTGTCCTTTGAGAAAGTGATGCCACAGGGAAAAGAAAAGGCCAAGGGGCAAGTGTAGGCCAGGCTCCTTTCAGCACTGAGGCACCATGGGAGGGGCGTGGTTTCAGCCTTCCTCACCTGGCAGGAGGTAGGCCATGAGAAGCAGAGGAGCTGTAGCCTCTGTTCTCAGTCAGTGCAGTGCAGCCAGAAACAGGCATGCTCTCTGGAGGACTTCCTCACTGCTGGAACCCTGAGGAGCCTCAAGTGTTCAGAAGATCCAGAAGCATAGTCAATGGACCAAGCTTTCAAAGCCTGGAGCCAAGGCTGGTATATTGGCAGCTTGGCTGATAATGGCGTGGCCTCATGTGATTGCTGCAGCCCCCTAGGTCCCTCCCTCGATTTTGTGTACCTGGATGTGTGGGTGTAGGTTGTGGACATACTGTGGCATTTCCGGAGTCTAAGTGGGGAAGTGTGACTGAATTGGGTCTAGACTCTGAAGGCCACACTGAGGACAGGACTTACCTAAAGCAGATATGCTGGGGCACACATCTTGATTGGATATGATAATGCCTGAGGATGTCCCCCACAGCTGTTGCATACCCACCACACTCATACTTAGGGCCCCTCAGGTGAAGCCTGTCTGACACCTTTCAACCCGAAGCTTGTGTCAAGCTTACATTGGTCCTGTAGGCTCTCCAGCAGACGAGAGAAAGAAATGAGGCAGAGGACTCCCTGCCTCAGGGGTAAGGTATCAGAGAAGCTGGCATCTTTTATGGTATGAGATGCTATGCTTCCTGTTGTAGTTGTTGTTTACTCCCTGCTAGGGTGATAGGAACTCCTGCTCCAAAGTCTGAGCTGTCTGAGAGAGGAGGCTTTTGGGAGCAACCCTTGGCTGACCATCTCCTCTTACATGGCATGAGGTGGCATGCCTTCTTGAATTGGACCTGCAACACGTGGTTTCACTCAGATGGATTTCAGATTAGAGAAGATATTGCAACCCTTGAAAAAAGATATGGGATGGCATAGCAAATGTGTGCTAAGGTGTGCGATTAAGACTTAAGCTCTCTGCCTAGAAAGTCTCGCCTGTGTAATGAAGGAAGACAATGGGAAAGAGAAGCCCAGATGCTGCCTTCCACAGTGGTCTCTGATTCTGAAGGAAAAAGAAAGATGACGATTGAGATGCTAGCTTGCTGTCTCTCAGAGCTGGCAGGGGATAAAGGAGAGACAGTAGAGATCAGATCTGTGCTAAAGAGCTTTCCTGTTATCTGAAGACTTGGAACCCACGAAGGAGATAAGGAATTGAAGAGAGAGCAAAAGCAAGCCAGATTCCTTCATAGCCTGGAGACACCGACATGGAAGAGGCTAGCATCAGCATCATGAAGTGGAGAATCAGAGGTAGGACCATTCATTCTTTTTTTTTTTTTTTTTTGAGACAAAGACTTCATTTATCTGAGGAAACACATGGAAAATCGTGCCCTCAACATCTAGCTCCCCCCAAGAGGGAATGTTTTAACTCAAAGGAAATAGCCACCACCACGAGGGAAGGAGAATACCCAATTAGACCTGTGCTAAACAGTTTTTCCTGGCATATATGCAACGCAGACAAAAACCTGCACATACCAGAGATACTCAGTTATTACTGGCTGAGGTACCCATGAACGTCAGATATGACTGAAAGATAATTTAAAGTCTTAACAACAACAAAAAAATCTAAACATGTGAGAAGTGGTGTTCAGTGCCCACTGAAGTGGGTAGGAATGCTTTTGGTGGAGAGTTAAGAAGGGGCTGCTGAGCAGGACTAACTCAGACGTCAGTGACTTTGTTGAGCTTTGTTATAGAATATGATCTTTAAGAGTAGCTGAGACTCTGATAGGCAGGAATGATTTAGAAAGATGCGCAGGTAGGGTATGTGAGGTGCTATAACATTTGGGAGGATATTTTTTTAAAAAAGGATGGGAGAGAAGACAGTGGGCATTATACAAGCTATGCAAAAAAAAATGTGGCAAGATTTGTGTTAAGTCGAAATTTCTAGAGAAAGAACTGACAGAAAACCGAATTCTGTGCTGCGAGTCTTTGAAAGCCGAAAGTAATGAGAGCTTCTGGCATCCTCATGACATATTCTGATCCTCTGCGTTGCTGCACAAACAGGCAAGGTCTGTTCTTGCTTAGGATATCAGCACATGGATGCATGATGGGCAAGTATATGAACCTATGGGTCCCATGGGTCAGGCAGACTTCATAAAGGCCTAAGCCTCTCAAGCGAGGAGTGTGAATGTGCCCTCACCTACATGGATTCTTCCACAGACCTTTCCCAAGCATTTCTGTATAAGCTAGCGGTGGGAAAAGCTGCCATTAAGGGTATTACCCAGCCCAGTTGATATCCATAGGCGCCCATAGAAAACCGTCAATAAAAGGGGCAGCCATTTCACAAACATTGATAGGAAGAGCGAGACGAGAACAGCTGGAGGCAATGATGCTTCCACCTGCCTTACAGCCCTATAGTGGCTGGGTTGATAGAAAAAAAAATAATCCAGTGACTCATTTAAGACTTAAAACATAGGAAGCACTGTGTGCAGGTGGAAAAAGACAGTCCCTCAATCCAGTTTGTTTTAATGGAAGCCCCAATAGCAGAGCTGGACTACCTCTGCATGAATTATTGTCCAGGGAGGCCCCTAAGGAGCCACAAGCCACAGAAGTTATCACTGTTGATTTTACTTGCATGCTAGAAGCAGATGGTAAATTCCTACTGCTAAAGACTTCACAAACTTTGGCTGTAAGACATAGAGAACACGGGCTAGGACTGAGGCCAAAGCTGCCTTCCTTCTGGATGTTTTTTTTCCAGCTCTGGAGACATTATATAGGCTGTTGTCAACATTCTCTCACGAACATGGACTCTGAGTGCTACACTAATTGTCTTGCTATGTAAGATGCGCTTGCTGGTGTAATAGTGGTACAATAGTGTTATGGGTGCAACCAACTTCTTTCCTAGTGGATTTAAGCTCTGCTCTGCAGTAGGGGAAAACCTATGTCTGGGAAGTTCATAGGCTCCAGTAGAGAAGTAACTGCTATTGTTTGTTAAATGGATGTCATGGGCTTGTAAAATTGGATTGCAGGCATTTGCATTTATGCCCACAGCTTTCAACTTTACTTATGGAGGGAAGCATCATCTCACAGTGAGCAGAAGTGGTTATTGGGGGAAATTCACACTTGTCAGGCTGCTAATGATAAGTGACTATTTCTGTGGAACAGAGGCCCTAGAAAATAAATAAATAAATATCTATATCACCTTCTTCAGGGTTCAGTAAACACCATAGAGAAGAGGACTGAAAAGAATGTTAAGTGTGGTAGAAAGGGTGAAGTGTTATGTAGTTCTGACTTGTCAACTGAAACAGATAAGCGCAGTGTTCCTCCTATTTAGACAATGCAGACCTCTTCTCCCAAACAGGAATATCCGTCTATCATTGTTACCCAGTGCTGTGCTTGCTTGACACTCTTACCCAGTTGTGACTTACCACTGATCTCCAGGCTCTTACTGGCATTAAGCTTGGTCTTGGAGGCCTCGTGTTCCACCACACATGTGTAAGTGTCAAGTGAAGGGCTCAGAGTGGCTGGTAGTCTCAGGACACTCCAGATCTGGTATCTGCCATCCTCAGGCTGTTGGGTGGGCGTGCAGTGACAAAGTTCATAGGTTCTTTCTACTGTGGGCACTCAGCCACATGAGGTTGATCTTTTCGGGGAAGAAGCCAGATACTTCACACATGAGCCAAGATGACATCTCAGGATGGTTGGATATGGTCAGGATGTTCACAGTGAGGTTGCTGGGTGCCGTGGTCCCTGCAAGGAGAAGTGGTAAGAGGCTTGTCTTGCCATGCTTAGGCTGGAGGTATCTAGAGATGTGTGAGCGGAGAGAGGAAATCCCCTTTCTACAGTTAGGCTTCAGTACTGTTGGGGAAGGACATATGGGTTAGGTGGGGCATTGGACAGCCTTGGGGTGGGGTGGGGATAGGTTTTTATCTAAAAAAGAAAGCTGCCCTTGCTTGGGGCCCAAGGTTTTTGGTGAGGAAAGACCTGTGCTAGAGACATTGCTTCTCCTGGTCACTGTCTAGCTCCTTGGGATGCCCATGCCTCCTGAACAGACCTCTGCTCTGTTTCTATGTGGCTTTATAGTACAGGTTTCTTTGGTGCCCCATCTATTCTCTGTGTCCTTTATTCTGTATTCTGAAGGCCAGGCCAATCCTAGGCATTCTATCTTCCAACCTAGCTAGGGTGTGTGTGTGTGTGTGTGTGTGTGTGTGTTGTGTGTGCGCGTGCTTAGGTTAGGAGGCATTGCCAGTGAATCAGTAGGTAGAGTTGATGAAACAGGGAATTCTTCCTTCTCTTGTACTTATGTGCTGTGGCCATCCTGGAGGTATGGAGACTGTTCTGACCTGTCTCATGGAACCCTCAGATCCGGCTTTAGCCTGAAAGGTGAGGACGAACAGTTCTAAGCTGCCAAGTAGTGCCTTCCTCTTCTGAGAGTGGCACTGACCTGGATTGGAGGTCCTAAGGGAGACTTTCTTTCTATTAATATTCCTTCCTCATGCTCTCTGTGGGCAGTTTGTAGTTCTTGATCTAGCAGAGACCAGGTCTGCCCTTTTGAAAGTTCTTAGATGTCATAGCTTTCTCAGTGTTCATGAACATTCTTCTAAAACTCACATGTGCATTTCCAGGCTTACATAGCTACTGAGCCATAGATCTACAGTAGTCCCAGGGTCAGGTATAACACAAGAATTGGATGTATGACTTGCAAATATTTCCATAAATCCACATGTTGTCTCTTTATTACATGGGGATCTGGGTTTGTTCTCAGTGCACTACAGGCCGACACAGAAACTCAGGCTTGGGAGAATCATAAACCATGAACTTCTCCAAATAGAACTTCTAGTTAGGACTCTTTTTCTTGAGGTTGCTGATGGGTAAGGGTAAGACTTACCAGTTAGGAACTGATATAGTGAGACAATATAGTTAGGAGGAGGTGGGAGCAGCATGTGTGTGTGTAGGGTGGGATAAGTCCTTGAGTCTAGGTGTGATGGTCCCTAGCCCTCTAATGAGATTCTTATGCATCTCAGAGATGTCCTGTTGTCTGTCTGGTCCTATGCCTACAGAATCCATGAGGACCTCACAGTTTGGCTCAGCTACACAGAGCTCAGGTCCAATGAATCAGATAGGTTCTTGTGCCTGTCCTTCCTCTGTTTAGGATTAGCTCAAAAAGGGATAACGGCTTCACAGGGTTAGGTGGTAGCATTTGTTGGTGCCTGGATATAGGGCCTGGCTCGCAGTAGGTACAGAAGTCACTTTAGTAACCTTTTCTACCTAGGATGTACATTGACAGCTCAGAGAAAGAGTCATGGAGGGTTTCTGGGAGGATGAGGTGAAAGGTTGAATGGATGAGTTAGTATAAGGCACACTGGACTTCTTACCTTCTATGTCCACTTTTGAGGGTATTAGCTTTGATGGCTTCTGTGGTGTGATCCTTTGCTTGGGGAGTTGGAACGGCTTTCTGGGAGGGCCGAGAATTCCATGACTCTGCAGTCAAAAGAAGATGGACAAAAGGTGATGGCGAGAGAGCAGAGTATTCAGAGGAGCCCAGGGTAACAGAAAGCAGTGAGAGGAGGAGGGCCGCAGGACGGAATGATAGTGGTGTGGATGGGACCATGCATAGCTTGTGACTTCACACACACCAGCTGCCTCCTTGGCACATTTAGGACAGGGTTTCCAAGGTATGGATGTAAATGTTGCATTGACAAAGCAGCTGAGAAAAGGGAGGGAATGAATGGGGGAAGAGTAGGGAAGGGGAGGGATCAAAGGTTGGGGGAGTCTTGCTTCAGTCAATCTTTGGGGGTTAGCTGAGTGTGGGTATGGGAAGCCCCACAAGACCATTCAGCACGGTCCAGAGATACTCACCGGGCAACTTGAAAATCTTTTCTTTCTTTTCGCCTGGGTTATTTATGGTGCATTTATCGGTGAGGTTCACTTCTGAGGCCCGCATGGAGACCCAGAGGCTCGATATATAACTGTCTCCTTTCCTTTCGGGGGGGAAGGCATATCTGACTGCACTCGGTGCCTTTGTCTCCCAGTTGATCTTAAATGGCTTTACTCCAATTACTAAACAGCCCAGGTTCACATGTGCATTTTTCTCTGGGCTTTGCACTCCGAGAGGAGGAATATGTCAGGTTCTTTGACAGAAACTGCAAGACAGATAGTGAAGTCCTGAGGATATGGAGCTGGGACGAAGGTGAGGTCTGAACAGTATCAGTCTTCTTGCCAGATTCATAAAAATGACTCAGTCCCAGACAGACAGGGAGAAGGGCTTTGAAGCCCTATGGCCAGTTTCAGGACCTTGTCTCTCCATGACCAGCATCTTTTTCTGAAACCCCCTCAGGCTTTTTGGGAAGAGACCTACCTCCTACTCCTCTAAGCACCAATGATTCCACCCCTGCCCCTTATGGATATAATTCTTCTGTGACTCTGACAGAAACAGTCAGCCTTCTATACTCTCAGAGCCCCTCGAGCAGCTTGGAACACCTGAGCAGGGCAGCCTGACTCCTTTCCCCAAGCCATGCTTTGGTTCTGTCTGCTCTACTCTTCCTTCTCAGGTTCTGGGATGTCAGATATTTTCAGTGTCCCACTCTCTAGTATTACAGAGACAAAGCGAAGGATATGGTGTGTAGACCTGTGACCCCCTCACAGACTTGCATGCTGAAGTTCTAAGCACAGAATACCAACATCCATGTGTGGATGTCAAGTGTGCATCACCAGTCCCAGAGTCACTTCTGCACCCTACGTCATATACCTACATCTATGTTAGTTCCCTTGGGCTGCTGGGGCAAAGTGCCACACGTGGCAGTTTGAGCAACAGAACTCTGTTCTTTCCCAGTTCTAGAGGCCAGGAGTGTGGCTACAGCAGGCTGGTGTCCTCTGTGCCACAGGGAGAAATGTTCACCGACTTCTAGCTCTGAGGTCATGGTGGGTGGAACTAGTGCTGAATCAGGGTGGGCATCAAACCCAGTAGGACTGGATTCTTGAAACATGGCAGTAGGTACAAAGGACATACAGTGACTGGGGTGTTGGTGCCAGGAGACAAGGATTGGTCAAATGCTATGGCTTCAGAGCTAGAAGTCGGTGACACATTCTCCCTGTGGCACAGAGGACACCAACGTGCTGTAGCCCACACTCCTGGCCTCTAGAACTGGGAAAGAACAGAGTTCTGTTGCTCAAACTGCCACGTGTGGCACTTTGCCCCAGCAGCCCAGGGGAACTAAAACAGATGCTGATATGAGAAGTAGGGTATTGAGGTGAATGCCTAAAATATATCCAGAATTTGGTGATGGGCCCTATCATCTCTACAGTGGTTTCCCAATAGATGCTTGCTGCTCTCTGCATCCTGCAGCTACTCACTAGATTCCCAACTCAGAAAGGGACCATCACCGAGATGCTTCCCCACTCACTTATTTAAAGCCTCTCTTAGGACCCTGGCATCTACACAGTTCCCTCCCACAGTCTGATGGTTTCTCTCGTGCTCTGCTCCCAGGTCCTCCTCTTAATGTAGCCAGCTAACCCGGACTTCCCATGTCTATGGGCTCCACTAGATGTCCATATGATGAACAAGCGAGTACCCAGCATGGCCCACACCTTATATTTGCTGTGCTTCCTTCTCTGAACTGAAATCCATGACCCACCTTCCTCTCATTTTCATTCTTGCTCTGTGAGCAGGCCTTTATCTCTCCTTCTCAGTGACTACAGCGTCTTTATCTCGTTTCTTCATATCGTCATACAGCAGTTGTTATAGACAGAGAGTTTGAGTCCTGTAGTCCTCGAGTTATTGACTAACCCCCAGGGCTTGTCATGTTGCAGGAGGAGTACAAACATCCTAGAGATCTCAGCCAACTCCCCCAAGGTACAACCCATATACCACAAAGGTTTGGGATAAGACTCAAAGTATTGCACTAGCTAGAAGCAACACCAGCCCAAAATGGTGGGCTGGGGTACAGAGCAGAGACCTAAGGCTAGAGCTTAGTTTCCAGATTTTGTTGCTTTTGGGAGATCAGACCTGGAATTTTCTGTGCCCTACTTCCTTTCTTCCATCAGGGTTGATAAAACAGAGTGCTACCCATTGGCTGCCTGTGTTTTACTTTGCTGTCAGAGCTCTCTGTCTCTGTCTCTGTCTCTGTCTCTGTCTCTCTCTGTGTCTCCCTTCCTTCTTCCACACCTCTTTTCTCTCTTTCTCCCTTGAGCACCATCAGACTGTTCCATTTCCAGTTCCCAAGCTCAATTCAGATAATCCTTGGGATGTCAACACTGCAGGAAAGGTTTGAAAACAGAACAAATTCTTTCACAATCAAGTGGGTTCACAAGATAAAAGTATTTATTTCCAAGTGATGTTTGTATACAGCACAGCTGTCTGTGGTCCAGACATTGCTGCAGGTTGCACAAGTTGACAAACAGTCTTTGGTCAGTCTAGAAAGAAGCCCATCTCAGAGATCACAGCTGGAGGCAACACAGGAAAGATGTGGGAATAAGATTATGAGTCATACAGGCAGGTACCCAGACCCAGAGGTAGTGTCCCTGTGGGAGGGTCTCTTGATCTCTGACGTCCTTCCATGCTGAGAGTCATTTCACCTGCAGGTGACAGAGACAGTGTGAATTGCTGTCCACTGGTAGGGAGTAGAGGTAGAGGCAGCGAGGACTGGTGACTCCCTGTCCCCTGCCCTGTGTCCTCAGCCCCACAACCACACTACCTTGAACAGGGTGACAGTGGTGCTGTAGAAGAGGCTCAGGAGGAAGAGGACGATGAAGGTGGAGGCAGTGGTCCATAGGTTCTCAAAGCCTTCCTCCTCAGCATTCACCTCCCCCTCTGTGAAGGGACACACAGAGGGAGGGTCAAGCCTTGGGGTGATTGAGCATTTGCCTGAGGGTTGGGGGTGTCCTGTTGGTTCTGGAGAATCTTAGCAAGTATTGACTGGTCCCCCTAATAGCTCAAGCTAGACAGAGGCCCAGCACAAGTCAAGCTGGAGGATGCATTAACTTGGAGCCTTGTCCCAGGAACCTGGGGCAGCAGAGCAAGCAAGACAGATGCAACATATGGACATGGGTAAAGGAAGACTCAGAAACTTGGCATAATGATATTGGTGTGCTCTGGACTTTCTCTGAGCAGGTGGTACCATCGGGGCTGTTTAGACTGAGAATTTAGAGCAAGTTTCCCTATCTCCTGGCTTTGGGAATAAGAGCAGGGATACCAGAGGCTGTCCCTCCTTACTTCCTGAAGGACCCAGGCATCTCATGACTTTCTTGATCAGCGTTCCTGTGTGTTGCTTGTCCTACCCCTGCCAGCAATGTTGGGTCTTGGTACCAAGAGATTGACAGACAGTTACCTGAGGGAGGCTGTGGGACTAGGGCATTTATTGGGATCTCTGACTCCTATAAAGATGAGCCCTTGGGAATATCTAAAGCCCAGGCCCCAAATGGATATGAAGAATGTCCAGGATATGAGCCCAAAGAGGCAGTGTTATTGTGTGTGTGTGTGTGTGTGTGTGTATCTCAGCTTCTTTTGGATAATTGCATTATGTCTTCTGCATTCTGGACTGGAGATCAGGGTGGGTGTGAGTGAGTTAGGCACCCTCATGTTGGTCTTCTGTCATGTTCTATTAATGGAGACACAGGCAAGGCTAACTTACTGTCATGAGTGGTTAGTGGAGTATCTTCTACCCATGGGTGTTGAGACAGAAAGTACACTTTGTTCTTTGGAGCTATCCCCCCCTAATCATAGAGTGGGCTCCTGAAGAGTATCAGTGACCCAGCCTAGTGTGGCTCCCTGAGCCCTGAGCTCTGGAGATTATGGCCCTGGTCAGAGTTCAGGTGTATCTCTGTGCCATGCCTGTCTATGTGTTAGTGTACACATGTCAAGATGTTTCTGTACATGTGTGTGTATGCATGTCTTTGTGTCTATGTAGTCCATTTGTCTGTATTTGACTATAGTCTGTTTCTGTGTACACATGACCATGCGTGTTGGTATCTGTTTCTGTGTGTGGTTGTGTTTCTATGCCCGTTTGTCTCTGAAGGCATTTGTAAGTGTCCATGCATACATGTGTGCATGAACTCATGTGCATATGTGTATACCTTTGTCTGTGTGTCCATGAATACACATTTGTGCATGTGTCTACATATGTACCTCTATATCTATGTATAAATGCATGTGTGTCTATTCATGTGCCTGAACACTGCCTGCACCAGGGTAGGCAGCTTTCAGCCATATATCTAGAAATAGCCAGAGAATGGCATGTTCACACCCTGTCTGTTGTAAGTTTTGCTCACGCTCTGTCTGTTGTCTTTCTGAGTTCACACAAGGAGGTAACTGGCAAGGTAAGGAAGGGCCAAGGTAGAGGCAAGTATGCAGGGTGTGTGCAGACAAGCATACACAACAGTCGCCCCAGCAGGCACGAGCATTGTACAATCAAAACCAGTGACCTTTGAATGGATTTTTTTTTTATTTCTAATTTTTTATAAAATGCAACATCTCACTCTGACATGGTTAGTTTGCATACACAGAGCAACTGGGACCCCAGGGCCTGCCTGGTGAGCGCTAGCATGGTCAATAGCAGGTGCCGCCTGTGTCAGACATGATCAGGATACATTGGTACAGTGTGGGTTTACCAGTGGACTTGTCCACGGTCCTCTCGGTCACCATTGTGTGGCAGAGCCTCGTGACCTACAACACAGGTGTAGGGTCCTCCGGAGTTCCATTCCTCCTTCAGTCACATCAAGATGCTGTGGGTGAAGTAGAAGCCTGGGGCTCCAGGCTGGCATTGGGGCACTGGTACATACTCTTGAGGACAAGGGTTCCTCTCTGAAGCCACTGCACGAAGATGTCTGCGGGAGAGAAGCCCTTCACCAGGCAGGTGACTGTGGCCGACTCTCTCAGGATCAGTTGCTCACGGGCTGGTGGCAGCAGGTACACAGCAGGTGGATGTTTGGCCACCTCTGTAAGTGAAGACAGTAGTGAGGATGGGGTGGACGGGGACATGCCCTCCCCGTGAGGTACAGGAAGGGCCCTGGAGTTGGAGTGGGAAGGAAAGGGAGAATACCTACCATTGGGTTTTGAGATGACTTTCTTCTGTGGTGAAGGCAGGTCCCTGTGAGTCACAGTGCATACAAACTCCTTCCTGTTATCCCAGTCTTCCACACAAACACTAGCCACACCCACAGCACTGAAGGTACCATTGGGGTGGCTTTCCATGATTTTAGTCTTGGTTTCCAGTGGTTCACCATTTTTGGAAGCCCAGGAGATATTCAGGGTGTCATAGGTTGCCAGGTTTGTGACCAGACAGGACAGCTTAGCAGACTTGGTGAGAAAGATATCAGCAAAGGAGGGGGGGATGGGGAAGGCTAGAATGTCTGTGGAAGGACCTGCAGCCAAGAGAACACACTGTGTCAGCTTGTGACATGTCAAGTTGTGAAAAAAACTTAGTCTCCCCCCCCCAAACCTGCTTAAGGGAAGATGCTGGTCCCTCCAGCCAACTCTCACCCCCCTGCTGCCTACTGCTCATCCTTGCCCTTGGCCACTCTGGGGAGCCAAGGCTCAAGGAACAAATGACCATGTCTGGATGGCATTGGCCATAATTGTAGGAGGGCTGCCCTAATCTGGGATGGCTAGGCAGTGGGCTTAGCACAGGCCACTCACTGGCAGCACATGTGGAGGACACGTTCTTCCAGAAAGTGAGACCCCTGTGATCCACACGGCAGGTGTACACACTCAGGTTCAGCCAGTCGCTCTCAGAGATGGTCAAAGTGCTTATGACCTTGTAGGTTTGGGGTCTGGATCCTTTGTCCCCCACAGTCACTGGATCTGTGGTGAAGCCAGATCTGACAAGCTTCCCATCCTGTAGCCAGGACACTGTGATCTGTTTGGGACTGAAGTTGGTGGCCTCACAGATGAGTTTGGACTTGCGTGGTGCAGGGCCAGAGAAGGCATCTCGTGGCGGAATGAACACACTTATGTTGGGGGTCATCTCTGCGACAACTGGAACGAAAGGTCAAGGTGTCAGCTCAGCTTGGCTTAAGCCCCAACCCACTGCTCCCCCTGGACCATGCCTGGGCCCTTGACCCCTACTGGGAGGGGTTGGTTCTTACCTGGAAGGGGCACATGCAGATCTTGGTTTTTGTTGCCATAGCGGATTTTGCATACCAGGTATTCATCTGAACCTTCAAGGACATTCTTGGGAGACAGCAACACCTGCGAGGTGGCCATGTACTTTTCCCCAGTCCTCAGTGTTGGGAAGGTTCTGACACCCTGTTTGACTTCAGTGTTGTTCTGGTAGTTCCAGGAGAAGGAAACGGAGCTGGGCAGGAAGTCCCGGGCCAGGCAGCCCATGGCCACCAAATTCTCATCAGACAAGGGGCTCTCGCAGGAGACGAGGGGGAAGACAGTTGGGGAGGACTGACTCTCTGAGGACCAGAGAGGAATAAAAGAGAAATGGAGGGGGGTAAGAATTCGTTCTCTTGCCTCTTGCCAGTCAGGAGATCTCTCTACACAATGCTGTCTCCGTGCTGCTGCTCTCAAGGCAGGCGGGGCTAGATATGACAGGAGGTGAACCCTGGTCTACAGGACAAAGCTGCAGCAGGGCTATGGAGTTGCCTTCTAGCCGCAGGAACGTGACCTTGGAAGCCTTCACAGACAGGGAGAGGAGATGCCTCTAGAGTAGGTGGATCTGGCCCTTCAGCCATCATCAGCCAGCTCCAGGGACATGACCACCTGCTTTCAGGGACAGACCTAGATTCTGGCTTCTCAAGTAACCTCCGGCCTGCCCTGCTTTGCTTCCCTCTGAGACACTGACTGAGAGAACCGTTCTCATTCCAAAGCAACAGGTGGTGGTGGCGGCGGGGGTTGGGGGAACTCAGGCTTGTCTATCAGCACACAAAGCTTGGATTTACACACCAGACAGATGTAGGGTAGGAGGAAGGTGGGTTATGACGGGGGAGGGGAACTCCTGGAATCATCTTGGAGCTCCACCGATCTGCCCAGAACAAGGTCCTAGCCTAACTGGTCCAGGATTGGTGAAACTCGTTCAGTTCATTCCAGTTTGGCCCATTCAATCCAGACCTGCCCATCCCAGGCTAGTTAAATTATTTCAGCCCAGTTAAGGTTAGCCAGCACACCTCTTTCTGGCTCAGCTCAGGTCTCCATACCTTATCTCAGGCTAGCTCAGCTAGCTTAACTCATCTTAGTTTATCCTCTAACCCTGTATACTCCCCATTGTTCTTAATGCAGTTTAGACCTAGTCAGCCCAGGCTGGTCTAGCTCGGGCCAGGTTAGTTCATCTCAGCTCAAGCAGGCTAGCCTTGCTCACGCCCACCTCATCCTTCCTCATCTAAGTTCAACTCAGCCATGCCAGCCCAGCAGCAGGCCAGCTCAGCGCATCCAAGTCCAACCAGTCCAGCTCAGCACAGTTCAGTCCTGCTCATCTCAATCCTGATAATCCCTAGTTTACTGCAGCTCAGTTTAGCACAACTCAGGTAGTTCGATTCATTCTTAGCTCAACCCAGTTTATCCTATCCCAGCTGCCCTCAGTTCAGCTCAATTCATGTTCTCCCAGGCCATCTCAGCCCAGTTCATGGTAGCTCATCTGAACCCAGCCGATCCCAGCTCACCCCAAACCACCTCAACCAAGTCCTGCCCAGCCTAAGTCATCTGAGCCCAGTTCAACCTAGCTCGTCCTGTCAGCTAGCCCAGTCAGTCCAGATCATCCCACACCAGCTCACCCAGCCCAGCTCAGTCTAGCCATGAGTCCAGCTCAGGCCCGCTCGCTCAAGCTTAGCTCATCAGCTGGCCCGGCTCACACTAGCTCAGCCTCACAAGATCCATGTCAGCTAGCCCAGGTCAGCTGATCTCATCACAGCCTACCTCATCCCAGCTCACCCCAGCTCACTGGAGTACAGCTCATCCCAGCTCATTTAGCCTAACTCATCCAGCTCGCTCAGCCAGCTCACTACCACCCCATCAGCTACCCCAGCTAAGCTGACTCCAATGAAATCCTTCCAGCTCAGCTCATTCCTGCTCAGCTCACCCCACTCAGCTCACCCCAGTCACTCCAGCTCACCCCATTCAGCTCACCCCAGCTCAGCTCACCCCATTTAGCTCACCCCAGCTCAGCTCACCCCAGCTCAGCTCACCCAGCTCACTCCAGCTCAGCTCACTCCAGCTCACCCAGCTCACCCCAGCTCACCCCAGCTCAGCTCACCCCAGCTCAACCCAGCTCAGCTCACCCCAGCTCAGCTCACCCCAGCTCAACCCAGCTCACCCAGCTCACCCCAGCTCAACCCAGCTCACCCCAGCTCACCCCAGCTCAGCTCACCCCAGCTCACCCAGCTCACCCCAGCTCACCCCAGCTCACTCCAGCTCAGCTCACCCAGCTCACCCCAGCTCACCCCAGCTCACTCCAGCTCACCCCAGCTCAGCTCATCCCAGCTCAGCTCACTCCAGCTCAGCTCACCACCAGCTCACCCAGCTCACCCCAGCTCACCCCAGCTCACTCCAGCGTCACCACCCAGCTCACCCAGCTCACCCCAGCTCACCCCAGCTCAGCTCATCCCAGCTCAGCTCACCCCCAGCTCAGCTCACCCCAGCTCAGCTCACCCCAGCTCACCCAGCTCACCCCAGCTCACCCCAGCTCACCCAGCTCACCCCAGCTCACCCAGCTCAGCTCACCCCAGCTCAGCTCACCCCAGCTCAGCTCACCCCAGCTCACCCAGCTCACCCCAGCTCACCCCAGCCATCACCCCAGCTCACTCCAGCTCACCCCAGCTCACCCCAGCTCAGCTCATCCCAGCTCAGCTCACCCCAGCTCACCCCAGCTCAGCTCACCCCAGCTCACCCAAGTTCACACAGCTCACCCCAGCTCACCCAGCTCAGCTCACCCCAGCTCAGCTCACCCCAGCTCACTCCAGCTCACCCCAGCTCACCTCACCCCAGCTCAGCTCACCCCAGCTCACCCAGCTCACCCCAGCTCACCCAGCTCACCCCAGCTCACCCCAGCTCACCCAGCTCACCCCAGCTCACCCCAGCTCAGCTCACCCCAGCTCACCCCAGCTCACCCCAGCTCAGCTCACCCCAGCTCACCCAGCTCACCCCAGCTCACTCCAGCTCACCCCAGCTCACCCCAGCTCACCCAGCTCACCCCAGCTCACCCCAGCTCAGCTCATCCCAGCTCAGCTCACCCCAGCTCAGCTCACCCCAGCTCAGCTCACCCCAGCTCACCCAGCTCACCCCAGCTCACCCCAGCTCACCCAAGCTCACCCAGCTCACCCCAGCTCAGCTCATCCCAGCTCAGCTCACCCCAGCTCACCCCAGCTCAGCTCACCCCAGCTCAGCTCACCCCAGCTCACCCAAGCTCACACAGCTCACCCCAGCTCACCCAGCTCAGCTCACCCCAGCTCAGCTCACCCCAGCTCACCCCAGCTCACCCCAGCTCACTCCAGCTCACCCCAGCTCAGCTCACCCCAGCTCAGCTCACCCAAGCTCACCCAGCTCAGCTCAGCTCACCCAAGCTCACCCCAGCTCACCCCAGCTCAGCTCACCCCAGCTCACCCCAGCTCACCCCAGCTCAGCTCACCCAAGCTCATCCCAGTTCAGCTCACCCAGCTCAGCTCAGCTCAGCTCACCCAGCTCAGCTCAGCTCACCCAAGCTCACCCCAGCTCACCCCAGTTCAGCTCACCCAGCTTACCCCAGCTCTGCTCAGCATAGCTGAGGCCACCCCAGCTCACCCCAGCCCAGAACAGTCATTCCCGTGTAGGCAGTAGAGTTTAGCTCTATTCAGCCTAGATCACTGCAGTGCATTCCAGTTTGGCTCATCTTGGTGAAGCCAGCCTAGTTTAGCCTAGCCGGCGCAGCTCATGGCAGCTCGTTGCAGTCTACCTCATTTCGGCTCAACCTAGCTTTGCTTACCTCGGAATATTCACCTCGGCTTAGTGCATTTTAGAAGAGCTCAGAAGCCCACCCATCTCAGCTCAGCTGTGCTTACTGGAGTCTGGCTTACTGGAGCTCTCAAGTGAATTTTGCTTAGCAAGCTTTTTGAGTCTGGTTGAGTATCTCTCTCTCTCTTTTTTTACTATGGCTGGAGAGTTAGTCCAGCGGATCTGCTGGCCTCAGCTGCAGGTCTCCATTCTTTCCCAATTCTGTCCAGCAGAAGCCTTCCTTCTGCATACCCACACCCCAGCCCCTGTCCTCTTACACCGACCTCGGATCCAAGCACTCTTTTGATATCATTCTTTAACAACCAGGAAGAATGTTTACTGGCAACTTTAAATTCATTAGACCATCTTGAGTTGTAGTTCAAGAATGTGGTCTTGTTTTCTATAAAAACTAAAAACATCTTTTCTTCCAGAATCCCAAGATTGCCTTCTTAGCCTGGGTCCCTCCTCACTGATTCTAAATTAGCTTCCAATTTAAATTCCTTCTAGATTAAAGCCACTGTTAAAAAACCACTGAGGTATCCATTTTATCTATATTTGCTGCTTAAGAAGAGACAGAATAGATTCAAAATTCAAAACCACTGAAGTAGAGACAGCGCCAGTACCGCAACTAATACTCTTAACTGAAATAATTCCAGACAGTTGCATACATTTTTTCTAAGATTTCCTCAAACTACCGTGATCCCTGTAATTAACAGTTAACAGGCAACATTTTCTTTTACAAGTTTTTCAAGGAAAGTTGAATGTGAGTGGCCCAGACAGTGGTACTCAAAGATGCACAAATGTCTCTTTCTCCCCCTAAAGCAATGACTGAAGACTCAGTCCCTCTCAAGCAGAAACAATAACAAGCTTTAAGAGCAGCAACCACAGCCGTGGCTGCCTCTGGCTTACCGTCTGGGATGCCTGGTTTCGGGGCGGTCCAGAGTCTTTGTGTGGAGTCATTCCTTCAAAGCCATCAAGACTGGCTAGTCCATGAACAGCCAGGTGGATGGGTGGCAGAAGCCAACAACCATACATTCCCAGGTCTGGGTAGTACTGGGAGACCCAAAGTCCAGGCCTGCCCAGCAGCAGCCCAGCCTGGTCTCAGGCCTTTGGCCAGTTCTCCAACAAGAAGCAAGGCCAGAGGGAATTCACACAGAACATGTCTCTGTGGACTGACTGGCTTAGAAGCCCTTCACTGCACTGACTGACTTGAGTGTCCTCTCAAACATCAACCAGCATGTTCAACTGAAATAAGTCTAGATAATTGCATTCACAAAAAAAAAAAAAAAAAAAAAAAAAAAAAAGACTTTCTCCTAAAATGAATACTCAGAAAGTAAGGTCTTGAAAAAGATTTATGAAGCCATTTTGACCAGAATGTCAAAGTCTTAATAGTAAGGCAAACCAACTAACTTAAAAATAAATCAAGAACAAAGTCACTCTAAATGGCTTTGGGTATTGGAAAAATAATTGAACAGAGACCAGTAATCAGAGGGAAGAATAATGAAGTAATTTAAAAAAGTTTTCTAAATATATTAGAAATTAAAGACATTAAAGTCCTTCAATTTCTTACATAATCTAATTTTGGAAATGAATACATTTTAGAAGTTGATAAGCTTAAGTTTGGGGAAACTAGAACTTCTCAAGCTAAAATTAAAAGGTTGAACTCACTAAGTTAAAAGAGGACCTTTCCAGTTTCAGTTGAATCCTCGACTTATTTTAGAAATGCAAATTACCCAGGTGTTGTTTTGCTCAGCCTGGACTTTCAGTTCTGTGGGGCTGGACAGAGCATTTCAAAACCACTTCTTCAAACCACAGCTAGAAGTTTACCTAGTGGTTTTATTTTCCCTTCCCAAATAGCCTTGCCACATGACCTGCTTCCTGCCAGCTGCTGCAGGTGTCCTGACCGGCCATCTTGACTCCAACTCAACATTGCTCAATACATTTAAAAATATTTTAAACTTAATTTATTATTGTCAAAAGTCAGTTCTGAATAGGGCGTGAAAAAGAGCCTCCTTCCCATTCTTTGGTTAAACTTTCTGTAATATCAATTTAACCTGACTTCAGAGTGACAAGAATTTTGGACACTTAAAAAATGAATACTGGAAAACTCTCTCACATTTTAAAGTCACAGTATTCTAATTGTTTTTTTTTTCCCCCTTAGGAACCACCTTAGAGGTAAAAACAACATCTTCTAATATTCCATACACATCCTCCTGTGTTTCTTTGAAAGGTGGACTTTCGCAGGGTCTACCAGAGTCCTCTGGATAGTAGCTACTCTTTTGAGACTGAGACTAAATGCCTTCCTTCCTTGACCCATTCATTAAGACAGGTCTCTTCCCAACAAATGAAATTTTAAACAATCTAGTGTGGAACATTCCTCAAAAATCTAAAGAAGGTGTCCCACTCCACGCTTTGTCCCTGTGCATCGGACACTGTACAAATGCTGTCACAGAGGTGGTCCTGAAGTACATTTCTCAGCTAACACTGTTACTCTAAAAACAGAAAATCTCCGACCACAGCCCAAACTATCCCTCCAGACATGGGATCTTTTTTAACATCTCCCTCAAATGAGGTTCCAAAATCCCTGCCCCATCATCCAAACTCCACCAACACTATCACACAAATTCTTAGTTTTTCAAAGGTGTGTATCTATCCTCAAGGCTCTGAGATCCCTAGACAGTTTAGTTCCCGCCTCTCCCAGCCAGTTCCCCAAGGAACAAATCTCCAGGATTAGTCTGCAATGCTTAGAAAACCCCATAGGCAAAGGTTAAAAATAAAGACCTGGAGAGGCCATTCTTACCTGAGGAGACGGTGACTGAGGTCCCTTGACCCCAGTAGTCCATAGCATAGTAATCACAATAGTAGATTTTTCCTCCATACCCCACAAAAACCCCAGAGTCTGACTAGAATCACCCCTGGGCAACTCAGACACCATGCCGGACTCCTTGTGTCACACAAGAATCAACCATTCAAGTCATTGTTCCACATTCTGTTCCCTGCCTGGGCAGAAAGGCCCCTGGACTCCTCATTAGTCTTTAAGATGACCTATATTCCAGCCTCACCTCTGAGAAATCAGACAGTCACTGACCTTGACTTGCCACCATAAACTGCTAGCCCCTAATTCTCACAAGAGTCTGATAGACCCTGGACAGGAGTCTGCCCTAGACTTCAAGCTTCAGCTCCGGCAGACCCCTCATCACATTTCAGTTCTGATATCACCAAAGACCAGCATGTAGAGATCCCTGACCCAGACCCGTGTCTCAACTTTGGGACAAAGGGGTCAAATCTTGGTTCCCATTTGCAGGGAGTTTTGGTCCTGAATGCTCAAAATTCCCCCCAAATGCATTTAGAATGGAAGAAGTTAGGACTCACCTGAAGAGACGGTGACCAGAGTCCCTTGGCCCCAGTAAGCAAACCAGTTGTCACATTGTGACAACAATGATAAGACTCCCGACAATAAATAGTCCTTGGCTAGGGCTCCAGGATTATCTCAGATGGAGTCCAGTGAGGGACAAAGACAACATAGAAGAGAGGAACCTAGCGGCAGTGGTGGCCAGGCTCCCTATAAATCTCTGGCCATAAAGTCTGGGAGCTGAGAATGTCTGTCTGTGTCATCCAGGGCCCCCAAAGACCCTTCCTGACTCCCAAGGTATCCCTAGTCTTTCATGACCTGGAAATTCAGATACACACATTTCCTCCAAAAAAATGCAGTAAAATTTGTCTAAGCTGAATAGAAGAGAGAGGTTGTAAGGACTCACCTGAGGAGACGGTGACCGTCGTGCCTTGGCCCCAGTAATCAAAGTAGTCACAATGTCATAGACCCCTTTAGAGGGTATACAAAAACCCCTACATCTACCCATGCCGTCCAACAACATAAAAGCCTATTTTCTATGATTGTCACTGTCCCACAGGCAGCCTCTGCCTGCCTCTTTTCCTGGAAGCAAAGACCCCATCCTTACAGATGCAGAGTGTGGCAGATGGTCCGACATGGGAGATCTGGAAATATCTTTCCCCGTTTCAGAATGGAAGGTGCAGAAAGAAAGCCAGCTTACCTGAGGAGACCATGATCTGGGTTTCTGTGCCCCAGATATTAAAAGCAAAGGGACATGGTCCCTGCTGCTGGCCAAACAAAAACCTGATTCCCATCTGGACTGGACATAGATTATGTAGGGACCCCAGAGGATTGGCTGGTTGCCATTCAGAGAAGGTAGGAGCCAATAGAGGAGCACTTACCTGAGGAGACGATGAGTTGGGTTCCCTGGCCCCAGACATCAAAGTACCAGTAGCACAGTCTCTGTTCTGCTTCTGTTCCTATACTAAAACTCTCGCTTGCCTTGGCCCATCTGAACCCCACAGTCCCCAGATGCAGGACTCACCTGAGGAGACGGTGACCTGAGTTCCCTAACCCCAGCCATTGGGATAATTATAGACACAGTGAAGTAGCCCTCCATCCAGGGTCATTGAAGCCCAGCCCAAAGTCCCTTGGAGTTCCAGAAACTCAGATGTTTGGAGAGATCGCCACCTTAACTCAGCTGGATGGGCACACCTGTAGGATGGTATCTTTCAGGCTCGCCTTGGCTAGCATAGTGAGACCCTGTAAAGAGAGAAGAGAAGAAGGAAACAGGAGAAGGAGCAAGGAAAGGAGAGCGGGAACTGCACCTACTCTGTACTCTGAGTAAAGTCCACCTGCCAGCTCTGGCCTGGGATCCTCTTAGTAGTCCTTGGCAGGACACTGCACCCACCCTTCTGATGCCTGTGTTTGCTCATCCTTTCCCCATCCAAGATCTATCCACAGTAACTCGTTCTCCTCTGCACTGTCTCCTGCCTTCCAGAAAGCTACCTTTTCTCTCAGATCTTCTCTTTCTTTCCTCAGCTTTCTCAAGCCTCTCTAACTTCCTCACAGCTCAGACTGCCCCTGAAAAGCTCCCAAACAGAAGGTTTTTGTTGAGCCACGAGTCACTGTGGCCCCAGTTAGCACTGTGTGCTCTGCTTAGTCAAAACCTTGCGCCAGTCCCAGACCACAGGGACTCTGAGTGTTAAACCCCACACTAGCCACAGAATGTGGGTATCCCCCAGACTGCCAGTCATCTCTTGAGTCAGGGACCAATGGCTTTTCTCAAAACAATCACTGAAGTTCTGGAGCCTGTGGGGCTTTTCTTCTCTTTAAAATAAGAGCAGATGGAGGTCCGTCTGTCATTCACTTGTATCTGAGTTGTTTATCAACTATGGAGAAAGGTCTGTGGTGGTGGAGGTGGGAAGTGCCCTTCCCTTGGCAGCCAGGGAGGTACTTTATCCACCATAGGTACCTCTATACTGTACTCGAGTGCCTGTCACGCACTCAGACTGCTCTTTGCTTTCTGATCCCACCTCTATAGCAGGAAAGTGACTCAAATTAAAGTCTGAAGTGTCACTCTACTGTCATGATGGGGCAGCATCTCTGGTGCTGTGTCTCCTATGTCCAAGGTGGATGTGTCCCCTCCTGGACACTTCCAGAGCTCTGGTTATCAGCAAGGGGTCTCAGCTATGTTCTGTGTGACACAGGGGAGGAGTTGAGTGCTCTAAGAGAAGGTTCTTTGGAAGTGGTCTCCTCCTGACCCAGCGGGCCATCCCAAGGCAGGGGGAGTCTGTATTTAGTTATGTGAGTTGGTTCAGAGCTGGGCCCTATAGGTCAGCAGTAGGTGCTTAGGTGGTATAGATGCTTGTTGCCCCAGGCTAGACAAAAGACTCTGGTAAGTAAGCATCTAGGGGGCATAGATTGGGGTAGAGTGAGCAGGAGGGGAGGCGACTATGGCCTGGGGACCTAGGGAGACAGAAAGATAGGTGAATAGGAAAGGTGGTGTCTGTGGCTTGGAGACCTGGAAAAGTGGGAAGACGGAATAAACAGGATGTGGAATGGATCGAGGTCTAGAGGCTCCTTCCCTATACTGTGTTTTAGAGCTCTAGGTCTAGGGAACAGGCGAGAGTCTGCCTTCCTTGATCTCTTGGCTGGGATCCTGCTCTGTAGATGAGCTCTAGATCTCAGATCCTCAAGCCCCATCTACTCCCAGAGTCTCTGTTCTCTCAGGTCTAAAGTGGGTGGTCTCGTGAGAGAAGGAGGAGTAGAGTTGTCTCAGGCTTTCTAGGGAACACCTGCTCCTGCTATAGTACCTCAGTTACTGACAGGGGCATGGCAGGTACCTTCCCAGACCACAGTCTGGGCCCTCACAAACTTTCTTCCTCACTCACTATAGAGATCTAGTTAAGCTACAGGCACTATTGTCTGCCGGGGTCTTAGTCCTTTCCTGTGATGCAGTATGCCTTGTTGGCTACAGTGTGACAGGATCTGACCTCCCAGAGGAAGCTTTGGCTTTTCCTCTAGCTCTCCAGCTATGCAGAGCTACTTGGATCACGTCAGGATGACGGTTGGCATGTAGCCAGCTAGCTTGAGTAGGCACTGTGGCTGTGGCTCATTGTAGAGAGAAGGTTCATGCTTCCAGGTGTGGCTACCCGATTTAGCCCACCTCGAATCACAGGAGCAGCCAATTTACAGTGACGGCGTGGCAGCTGCTGATGGGATTAAGGCAATGTATATAAAGGCTTCTGGGGCAGTAGCCGGGAGGATTGGAAGGATTGATGGAAGGAGGATTGAAGGAGAAGAAGGAGGGCATTGAAGGGGCTGGAAGAAGAAGAAGGTAGAAGCAAGTGTGCTGTAACAAGGAACCTGAATAAAGCTGCTTTAAGAAGAACACGGTTGTAGCTTGCCTTTTATTCCACGGGACGGAACAGAGGGCAAGCTACATCAGTCTACCTATCTACACTTCTGCTCTCTGTGTGGCTCTTCTGTAGAATCCATGGTCTAGGTCTGAAGATCATTTCTGCCCCGCTATGGGCATGTGCCAGGAAAAATACGTGTGTTTGTTCTAGTTTGATTTTCTCTTGCTGTGATAAATATCACCACCAAAAGCAACTTGGAGAAGAAGGGGCTTATTTTACCTTTTAACTTACAACCGATCACTGAGGGAAGTCAAAGCAGAAACATAGGCAGGAGCTGTAGGAAAAATCATGGAGGAATGCTGCTTATTTGGCTTGCTCCCTCTGGCTTGCTCAGCTTCTATCTATCCATCTATCCATCTATCCATCTATCCATTATCCATCTATCCATCTATCCATCTATCCATCTATCCATCTATCCATCTATCCATCTATCCATCTATCCATCCATCTCATCCATCCATCCATCTATCTATCTATCTATCTATCTATCTATCTATCTATCTATCTATCATCTATCATCTATCTATCCATCCACTCATTTATTCACTTAACATCATTCCAGTTGCAGCTGCCTTCCTCTTCTCCTCCCAGTCCCAGCCTCACAAGTCCCTCCCTCCATTACCCCTTGTCCTTCTCCTCAGAGATGGGGAGCCCCCCTTGGGTATCAGCCTATCTAGGAACATCAAGTCACAGCAGGACTAAGCACATCCTTTCCTACTAAGCCAAACAAGGCAGCCCAGGCAGGGGAAGGGGATCCAATGGCAGGCAACAGAGTCAGAGACAGCTCTTACTCCAATTGTTAGAGGAATCCACATGAAGACCAAGCTACACATCTGCTACCAATGTGTAGGAAGCCTAGGTCCAGCCCCTTATATGGTTGGTAAGCCCCCATTGGTCCAGGTTAGTTGACTCTGTTGATCTTCTCGTGGTGTCATTGATCACTCCCCAGCTCTATCAATTCCATTCCCCACTCTTTGACAAGACTCCCATAGCTCTGCTTGATGTTTTCCTGTGGGTCTCTGCAATTTTTTTCCATCCATTGTCAGGGATTGGCTCTCATGGGATGGGTCTCAAATTAGGCCAGTCATTGGTTGGCCATTCCCCCAATCTCTGCTCCATCTTTATCCCTGTACACCTTGTAGGCAGAACAAATTTTGGGTCACAAGTTTCGTGGCTGGGTTGGTGTCCTTATCCCTCTACTGGAAGTCCTTCTTGGCTATAGGAGGTGGCTACATCAGTTTGCATGTCTCCTGCTGCTAGGAGCCTCAGATAGGTTCACCCTCATAGACTTCCAGGAGCCTCCTCCATCCCATGACAGAAGGCATCTAGGAAAGGCTATGGCAAGCAAGTGAGTTTCCTGGAGATGACCCACTGTTTAGCATAGCGGTGATGGGTGCACTTTGGAAAGACACGGCCCCAGAGACTTCCCCTCAAGATTGACCCTTGCTGCTGACACCCCTTTCCTGCCGTTATTATGTAGCCTAATGATTCTTGGGCATCAGCCCACCCTATTTGGGCAAATTTCCTGCAGATGAACATGAAGATGAACTTTCATGAATTAATGCTGCTTAGATGAATAAATGAATTTATAGAATTCCTGATTTGATTCAAATAATTTTAGGAAATTTTTTTTAAAAGACAGTTATTTTGCCAGAAATATGTATTAAAATTAAAATCAAGAAGAGATTGTGCCCCCTTCTCATAGAATAGTAAGTAAGCAAAGGCTGCATAATAAGGAATACAAGGAGTTTTCATAAATTACACTAAGAAGAGAAACAGGCTTGGGAAGATTTGTGATCAAGGAAAAACACTCATTCCAGGTCAGGTCAAAGGATGAGGCCACAGGTGTGCACCATAACAAAGCAAGGCCATGTGAAACTGTTGCTTTGAACTTACAATGAGCTTATAGAATGAAACACTGCTTTGAATTTACTATGGACATCCTTCTGTAACTCCTCTTTTGTGTAACATCTTATCTATGAGGTAATTTTATAAAGAACTTTTGTCTAAGAAGGTATAAATTGCCAGAGAGAAGAAACAAAGTGTGGCTGTTGGAGCTCTGCTCCATCCACCAAATGTACATATGTATATATACACAAATGTACATATGTATATATACACAAATGTACATATGTATATATGCACATGGATATGTATAACTATAGATGTATACACACACACACATATTCGTAGATGTATTTATGTTTGTCTATATGTATACATATTTAAGAGTTAAAAGAGTTCAGAGTTTCTTGCTGGGCATTTTTGCCAGTCTTAGATAATTAAGTTTTGTTCCATTGGTAGTAATGATGTTAATCGTGTCCATAAATCTTCCCCACTTTGTCCCTGTCAGTAAGGTCTCCATCAGCTGCTATCAGTATGACCCCGATTGCCAACACCATACCCCTTTTCATTGCCAGCCTTGGTTAGTCCTGAGATGTCAAATCTGACTTTTGACAATCCCAGGTTTTAGGCAAGTCACAGAGATGCCCCCACCAATTTCTGTTCTTTCTCCCAGCCCTCTTCTGCCCCTGCTCCACCCACACCCGCTCCCCATCCCTATCCCCCTCACCCCTTTTTCCAACAGTTTCCTCCCTCTGTTTACCTCTGATATCTGTTTTATTTCTCCCTCCTCCCTTGGGCCCTCCTCATTACTTAGCTCAGGCACTAAGATCAACAATTAATAAATGGGACCTCATGAAACTGCAAAGCTTCTGCAAGGCTAAGGGCACTCCAATAGCTAAAAAACAACAGCCTACCAAAAGGGAAATGATCTTCACCAATCCTACATCTGGCAAAGGACTAATATCCAGAATAGATAAAGAACTCAAGAAATTAGACACAGACCATATAACCCAATTAAAAATGGGGTACAGAGCGAAACAGAGGATTCTCAACAGAAGAATCTGATGGCCAAGAAATATTTAAAGATGTTCAACATCCTTAGTCATCAGAGAAATGCAATTTAAAACGACTCTGAGATTCTTTCTTACACTGTTCAGAAAGGCTAAGATCAAAAACTTAAGTGATAGCACATGCAGGAGCAAGGGGGAACACTCCTCCATTGCTAGTGGAAGTGTAAACTAGTACAACCTCTTAGTAAATAAATTTGGTTGTTTCTCAGAAAACTTTGAATATTTTTACCCCAAGACTCAGCTATACCACTACTGGGCATATACCCAAGAGATACCTCTCTATACCACAAGGACAGTTACTCAACTATGTTTGTAGCAGCTTTCTATGTAACATTCTGAAACTGGAAACAACCTAGATGTCCCTCAACTGAAGAATGGATAAAGAAAAATATGGCACATCTACACAATGAAATACTACTCAGTTATTAAAAACAAAGACATCATGATATTTGTAGGCAAATGGATGGAACTAGAAAATATCATACTGAGTGAGGTAACACAGACCTAGATGGTATGTACTTACTTATAAGGGAACATTAGCTGTAGAGTACAGGATAACCATGCTATAACTCACAGACCCAAAGAAGCTTAGCCAGATTTCTTATATGGTCTTGGCCCTGTTGCCTAAGGATGGTACCACCCACAGTGGCCTTGGCTTTCCTATATTAATATTCAGTCAGGAAAGTGCCCACAGACATGCTCACAGGCCAATCTGATTCAGGCAATTTCTTAAGGTTTTAATTTTTCCAAATGTGTCAACTGGATAACCAAGATTAACCAGTATAGTTTTGCAGACATGTGTCCGGAAAGGGCCAGGTGAGGACACTGAATCTGTACAATGAGATGGCCAAAGCTGGCCCTACTGGCTAGGGCTGAGTTGCTCTTCCAGCCTCTCTCCATAGTTAAGTATCCTGGGACCCCATCTCTGGTGCCCTTTCTTGCCTGACCGTTTCCTGTCAGACTCTGTCCTGACATGTTTCAGCTTCTCACAATCTGCCTGTTCATTTCCACACAGATTCTATCCTGAGTATATAGGTTTGGTGTGTCTACTCAGATTGGGTTTTGGAACTCAGCTGAGAACTGGACATCTAGGGAGGTGGAAAAGCCATCCTGGACATTAATCCCAGGAATTAGAGTGGGTCTATTGTAGAGCTGCTCAGAGCAGTTGGTGAGCTGTAGGTATCCTGATCAGATGTGGAGAGATGGGAAAGAGAGAAAGAGAGAGAGAGAGAGAGAGAGAGAGAGAGAGAGAGAGAGAGAGAGAGAGAGAGAGAAACAATTTACTCCATCATTAAACTTTTAAATAAAGATGTACAGTACAAGAGATATCAGACATAATTGTTGGAATGTGCTCAGTAGACATTGGGTAATGGCCATGCTTAACTGAGGGTTCAGGTCCTGAATTTTGGGCCCCTGAGCCTTAGTGTGCCTGCCAGGTTCTGGCAGCATTGTCCTAGGGCCTAGCCCTGCATGGCCTAGGCAGCTGGAATAGGAATACTGTAAAATGAATTACTTTTACTATAAGTGTAAACTGAAATAATCTGGTAGCTGAATTACTTGACCTCTGAGAGTTCCCAATAAGCACATAGATAAACAAAGATTTATTTATAACTATCTATTGGAATACCTGGGCAACATTGATTTGTATTAGCTAATCTGGCTACCTCCAAGCCAAGATTCCATGATATTTACATATTATTGTCCATCATTATGTGGCATTTTTGGCTTCATATGTTTTCTCTCATGGTGTCTTCTTGGACCCTCTTCTTGTGGCTGATCTAAATCTCTCTCTTTCTTCTTCCCCTGGCTGGTGGAAGTCCCATCCTATTCTCTATTCTGCCCAGCCATTGGGTGATCAGCATTTCTTGACAAGGCAAAGAATAAATGGTAAGAACTGTTTACACAAACTTGAGACAGGAGACTCTTAGTATAAGCGTTATGATAGTATTGAATGTTAGATTGAAACAAGATGTGAGGGCAGAGAAATCATCATTTGAATACCACAAGACCAACTTTTACACAGTACACAAAAACTTTATGCCTAGAGAATACACCTGATATCAAGGAATGGAAGAACAGGAATACTCCTGATGGTAGAGTGTATTGTCTCTAGGTTTGACTTCAGATTGCCTGTGCCCAGGAGAGGGGTTTTCCATGTTCTTGCGGCCACTAATATCTGGGTACTTCACTCCAGAAAGGAGTGTCTTAGATAAACATCAGGAGGATAAATCTTCATTTCTTTATCTTTGGTCAGAAGTAATTCAAGCACAAATACAGTGGCAAATGTTATAACTGTCATAAGTTACTTGGTGGAATAAGTATGTGAAGAGCTAAGGTATAGGACGCTGCCTTATGAGTTATTTGTCAGGGAGGCTCCATTATAACTATATGGTAAGATCCTATTGCTGAAGACATCACACGTTGAACAAAGACATAGAGACATCAGTTTTAAACTGACTGAACATCTCCTTCCCCGCTGGCTAGCTCTCATTGTATTGGTTGATGCTATCTAGACTGACTACTGGAAGAGAAAAAGCCATCATTGGTTTTATCCATGCTTGACCCTCATGCTACAATACTAATCTGCCAGCTAAGATGTATACAATGGTGCAAGAGTAGCAAGACTATTACAGTATAACTAACTGCTATTGATTAGATTTGAGACTTGTTTCACAGGAGGGAATGTAATGCCTCTATGGTAATCCTGGTCAAAAAGGCTGGCTGGGGAGATGATAGACCCTAGGGTAGAACGTTCTATTCTTATTGGGCTAAATGGTTGTGCTGCCAATTTGCTTTCCAAGTATTTATATTTATACCCATAGACCTACACTGGTCTCATCCTTGGGCAAAGAAGACTCCTTTTGCAGAGTGCAGCAGCACTGGAGAAAAGCACTGTTGGTCAGAGCGCTGAGAGTAAGAGACCAAGTGTTCAACCCTGAACAGGACATCTGCAGTAACATCTTCCACTACCAAAGGTCAGGGTACATTGTAGAAGAGGGGGCAGAAAGCAGGTAGGAGCCAGAGGATGGGGAGGATTGCTATGAAATGGACATTGCTATGAACATGACAATTATGACTTCACAGCACCAGTGGTTACCTGTACAAGACCAGAACAGCCAAAAATTCTCATCATGGATAGTGTGGATAATATTCAGGCCCTATACTTTATTGAGGAGCTACTGTCAATGTGTAGTTTTTGGAGATGAAAAAAATAATTCTTTGAGGATGTGTTTCCTGGCATGTTTCCCATGCTGTAGTAGACCACACCACACTCACACAAATATTTGCAGCACTAGTTAAATTTAGTGTCTTATTATAAAACAAGCAAAACACATGGAAAACCAAACTGAGGTAAAACTGGAGACGAAACAAAAACCCCTCATGGTTAAGCCATACTAACAAAGTAAAAAACACGAGAGAATCCCGGGCATTGAAGACAAGGTAGGAGAAATTATTACTCCACTCAAAGAAAATGTTAAATCTAAAATCATCTAGGCACAACACATCCAGAAAATCTGGGATGCTGTGAAAAGACCAAATCTATGAACAACAAGAATAGAGGAGAAGAAGAAACCTGTACATCCTCGCCAGCATCTGCTGTCACCTGAGTTTTTGATCTTATATATTCTGCCTGGTGTGAGGTGGAATCTCAGGCAGTGATCCAAGACTAGTGGCATATATCCAAGAGCAGATTAATAAGTTTTTATGGTCAGCTATTGTTAACATCTAGCTCCTGATTTTTTGTGAAACTTCAAAATGTAAATTTAAACTATTTTAATTCTTTTTATTTAAGGCTTCCTTTACTATATACCAAAGCCCACTTCCTATGACACACTTGCGCCATATGAAACTTTATTGTTGGGAAAGTCTTTATCTATCATAATACTATTATGTAATTTTGTAAATGATTTATAAAATAAAGCACTGGTTTTCCCCGGAGATAAGGTCATGACTAGTGACCCCATCTCAAGGGATGGTTTCTTACCCAGTTTTCTCTCTGAAGATCTTGGCCTATGCTATGAGGAACATGTTGTAAATAAGAAAAGGAATAGAAGAAGATAAAACAGATAAATTGCCATGAGAACTAGGGCTCAATGTTTTGTTTCAGGCAAGAGTTCCACAACTGGTTCCAGGAGACTTCCTTCTTTGAAGTTTTTCACCTCAGTCTATGGAACTTGTCACACAGATTCTACTGGGGTTGGAGTGCCAGGAGTTCTCCTAACCCCATATTTTGGCTTTTATGTTGGCCCTGCATGTAAGCAGGATAGAATCTGTTGGCCATTGGTGACCAATTCAGCTACTAGACCCTTTCTTCACTGGAGATGGTTGACTCAAAGTCTCAACCTTCTGATGATCCTGCCCAGTATTTCTGGGGACAGGGGGCCCAGTGAGTTCATCTCACTCACACATACCTGCTCTTACCACTCTGGGGATTCCTGAGCCCCACCTCATTGTGCTGCCATTTACTTTAGGTGTTTTTGACTTCCTTGCTCACTTTTGTATTTTTATCTAGGTCAGATACAGATTATTCTCATTCATGTAGGTAATTTTATTTGTCAATATTCTATATCATATACAGCACTAAGTGTGTCTTACATGTAGAATATGCATGTAAATTTATGAATATAATTGCATATTCATGTAAATCTTATTCCATGAGGTTGGGTTCAAGGAAAAAATCCCCAAGTCTGTACATGTGAAAAATATATCTGAGTACTAGGGTTACTGAGCATAAAATTATTAGATCAAGTCTTCTTTCTAGTGAGTTTGCATAGGCTTTGACACACTAGATGTCAACTTTAGGTTTCTATTTGTGTGATAAACACCATGACCAAAAGCTACATGAAGGGAAGACTCCATCACTGAAGGAAGTCAGGGCAGGAAATTGGAGGCAGAGGTTGAAGTGGAAGGCATAGAAAAACAAGGGTTCTTCTTCATAACTTCCTCTACCTGATTTTTTTTTTTTTAAATGGCGTCCAGGACTACCTACTCATGGGTGGTATCACTCACAATGAGATGTTCCCTCCTCCCACATCAACAACTAACCAATCACTAACCAAGACAGTACCCCCAGAGGCTTGTCTATGGACCAATCTTCTTCTTCTTTTTTAAATAATTAAACAGTCAGATTTATATAACAATAAATTCTAAATTCACAGGATGCCCACAGAATAAATTCTGAGCCAATTGGTAATGATACAAGCTGCCCACCTAGATTAGACAAGTCATACCAACTATTCTATCCCTATATGATACTTGTAACTACCTGTGGCTATTTAAACCCATGTGGGATCAGGATCTTCTTCCTGTCCATCGTTCATCTTGCTTCCTTCTCTGGAGGCATTTTCTCAACGGTCGTTCCTGCTTCTCAGATGATTCCAGTTTGTGTTAAGTTGGCATAAAGCTGCATGGTGCACCAGGCTCTGAGACGGAGGCTCTTGCTCATTTAGGACCTTACTTTGCTAATTTTGAAGTTTGATGATTTTAGCAAAACATGCTTGTAGCTGACTGTCTTGTATCATTTTCTTTTGGGAAACAAGGAAATTTCTAGAACATCTGGAAGCCTCTCAGTTGTTGGTTAGGGCAAGTAGTGTGAGGGAAGTTCTCAAAGGGATCTTGGCATAAACAGGTGTGGGAAGAGCATAGGGAGCTCTGGGCCTTGGAACTGGAGGGAAGGAAGGAAGGAAAGGAAAGGGAAGGAAGGAAGGAAGGAAGGAAGGAAGGAAGGAAGTGTGTAATTTCACAGGAGTGGAGAGCCACCAGACAGACGACTCAGGGAGGAGCGAGTTCAGAGTGGCCTAGTAGAGCAACCACAATACTATGATGACACTGTTTGAACACTTTCTGCCTTAGCAAAGCAGAAGAGAGAAGGATGGGCCAGAGTAGCCAGCCATCTTACTGGCATACAAAACACGCTCTTAACACTTTGGGGAGGGATTCTAAACCTGTGTCTCACTGTTAACATTAACTACTACTAGCTTTTGATTTCCTGCTCGCTTGCCTTTCCTCCCTCCCTCCCTTCCTCCTCCCTCCCTCCCTCCCCCCCTCCCTCCTCCTCCCCCTTCCTCCCTCCCTCCCCCCTCTCCTCCCTCCTCCCTTCCTCCATTCTTCCCTCCCTCTCTCTTTCTTTGTGTCTCTCTCTGTGTGTGTCTCTCTCTCTCTGTCACTGTCTGTCTGTCTGTCTGTCTGTCTGTCTAGGACGAGTGCTATCCAAGGGACCCATAACTGGAGGTAAGTGAGTGATATCCTGACTCTCAACTCCTGAACATAACGCAGGACCTTGTCATGGGTATGACCATGCCTGGCTGCAGTTATCCAAAGGGGCACAGGTGTTTTTGTTCCACTGCTTTGGCCTGGGCCTCTGTGCCAGGTACCTGTCTGATGTCTGTCTGGCCACTCTCTCTGACTGCTGCTGTCTGAATAGCTGCTCGTGTAGCCTTTCTGAGGGGAATTGTGATTGACATTGACACCTCAGCGGTGCTTCTCATGCCTATTCATGCAAACTTCCATTCCAGACCTGACTGGAGGACAGAGAAGGCAGATTCTTTGTTGCTGGAAATGTGGAGCAGATGCCATTTTGGGGCCTTGGTGTCAAGATGCTCCAGGGGCTGTGTGGTGTCTGTTGGTCTTGCAGAAACTACTGTATGTTCCAGGCTCATACCTGGAGTTAACTGCCTATAGTCATGGTGGTAGCCAGGACTGACTGATCCTGTCTGTTTGTAGCTTCCCCCTCAAGGTTCAGCTTTGTTGGAGAGTCCTGAGCCAAGATGAAAGTGTAAGGACGGTCTATTCCGAGTTACAAAAGGCCGGGCGGTGGTGGCACACGCCTTTAATCCCAGCACTTCGGAGGCAGAGGCAGGAGGATTTCTGAGTTCGAGGCCAGCCTGGTCCACAGAGTGAGTTCCAGGACAGCCAGGGATATACAGAGAAACCCTGTCTCGAAAAATCAAAAAAAAAAAAAAAAAAATCCAAGTTACAAAAGAATGGGGATACTCAGGAGCCCATGGTTGGTTGTGTGTCCATATACATGGACATGTGTGCATACACACACAGGTACACACACAGGCACACACATACACACACAGAGTCAGACATGGAATGAGCCAAGAAGATATGTTTTGGAGGGCAGTTTTTGTTGCAGCTTTTCTTACTGTGGTAGCCTGAAGTATACCCACTGTGACCGTAGCTTGTTCAAAATCCTCTCAGAGCTTCAGAGCCTTCTTGCTGAGTAGAGGGCATGCATGGGTAGGTTTCACCTGTGGGCAGAGCTTGTGTGAGAGCACTGAGTGGTTTCAGGGCAAGTTTTTTTTTCTTTTCTTTCTTTCTTTGTTTCTTTTTTAAAGATTGGTTTTCTCCATGGATCCTTGGCTGTTCTGGCCTCCAACTTAGAGATCTACCTGCTTTTGTATTCTGAAACCTGGGATTAAATGCATGTGCCACCATGCCGAGCTAAGTTTTATGTATGATGTATGAATGACACTGTAGCCCCATCCACCAGGATAGGTAAGCACAGTGCCTGAGGCTGGGACAAATTCCCTCTACTGTGTGTCTACTTCCAGGTCCATTTATAACAGGGAAACCTGGGGTGTTATCATTAATACTATCACTCTTCATACTTGCAGTCAGAATGGGTTGCTTTGAGTAGGCAAGGCTGGTGGGTTCTTTCTGGTTGTAATTGTATATGGTGTGTGTGTGTGTGTGTGTGTGTGTGTGTGTGTGTGTATGTGTATATATGTGTGCATGTGTATGTGTGTGTATATGCAAGTTTGTATGCATGCATGTCCATACATATGTGCATATGTATGTGTGAGTGCATGTGCCTGTGTGTTTATATGCCCACATATGCATGCATATGCATGCAAGTGTGTGAATGCATGTGCATATTTGTGTGTATGCATGCATGTTCATAGATATGTGTATGTGTGTGTGTTTGACTGATGTGTAAGTGTGTATAATCCAGGCTCATGCCCTACTCCAGTTGATTCAGTCTTCTTAGAATGGAGAGTGAGAAATGGATTTCTCCAGGATGTATCTCCTCACCTGAATAGCCTCAATTATGTTCTAGAATGGTCCCAGATGTGTTTCGTATGATTGAGTGTCACCATGGTATAGAGTACTCCAAAATCTAGCAGAAACTTCTTGTCCTGCAGCCTTTTCACTTAGGTAGAGCTCAGTGTCCCCTGGGGACTATTGACCTTGTAGTATATGTGGGGCCTTTCAACCACGAGTTTTCTCTGCTGAGATCTGAAACTTTCTGGTTCCAGTGCAGATGGCATGTTGGATTGGAGCAGTGCAGAGGCCAGCTGCCTGAAGCCACCCTGGGTACTGAGTAGAGTTCCTGTCAGTATGGCTAGACCAGTACTTGGGACTATCAATCCTAACTCCACTGGGATCTCTAGACTCAATGCTGTGATTCCAGGCCAAACTTAGGGTCCCACATACCCAGTCTGACTAGCCTCTAGTTGAGGATCAGTTTCTTCCAGGGCTTTTGGACTGTTCTGTATCCTCTGTGCTAGATATTCCACAGTGAGGAGGCTCATACAGAATCCTCCTCCTGTGGTATTCCTGCCATGCTGTGATGGTGGATGGAGAATAACCCTCTTCAGGGAACTCTGCTGTTCCTCTACCTGATCTATGTCAATATATGCCCTGTGCTCAAGCAGAGATGGAAGATAAGGCAGGCTGATTCATGTGACCAACCCTGGCCCAGACATGCAGGAATGATGGGATAGGTTCTAATGGTCAGTTCATAAAGACACAGGACTTCTGGTATCTGTTCCCTAGTGAGAAACACACTGTAGATTCCCAGTGAACACAGGCAACACTACAAGACCCAATGTGTCATGCCACAGTTACCTTTTCTGAGTCTCTGATCAGGGAAGACAAAGAGAAATCAGAAGAGAGTAAGGACTGAGGAATAAGATTCTGGAAGGGGCATTTTGTGCCTTAACAGATCCTTCAAGGTCCAATAAATGGGGCCCAAAGAAACAAAGAACTCCCCCAAACCAAAACTTTTTTTCAGGTCTCAGTAGACTGCAAGATACTTTAGCCTTTGGATCCTCAGCAGGATACAGGGAGCTCCTAGGTAGCTGAAGTCATGTCAGCTCCAGCAACATGCTCCTCCTGGTAGTTTTCCTGAGATCTTGGTAGAACCTTCCACAGGCTCCTTGTGTTCCACCAAGTGACTGGAAGAACATGTTTAGGCTGTGACTGAGGTACTGTTGTCTTGTGGGTGCCAGGTAAAGATGGCCAAATCAATGGTTTCCATTTGGCTATGGAAGGCTGTCTGCAGCCAGTGTGTAGTGTTTCCCAAGTTTTTCTGAGAGAAAGATCTCTATGTCCCTTCCTATTGAAAGGAGGCATTGGTCCATGTAGAAAGCTGAGTGGCTTTCTCTGGTCTTACAAACTCTGGGTGAGAAGCTACTGGGATCTGACATTAGGTTGTTTGATGTTCTTTGGTCAGTCAGAAATGCTGTGTCTAGGTTTGTATCAGTTAATTAGGCCTCAGTGGTCAAGACTCATATATAGACCCTTAGATGCAAGGTTCTCCATACTTACAGTATTGCTGAAGAATCTGCTGGGTACAATGGGTTTTTGCTGCTGTATATACACTGTGGTAGTTACTACCGTAACTATTATAAACACAGTAGTATATCCTTCACAAAAAGTAGTGCAAAGTAAGGGCTTTGGTTCTGCAGGACTAGGGTCCATCCGGTAGGGCACAGGTAGCAGTGGAGAGTCTGAAGGACCATCCTGAGTTGAGGACCAGCTTCTTTCTCCTGACTTCAATCTCTCAAGAAGGTCCTTGCAAGTAAATGGATTAAAAGCTGGCAAAGACTGACTTCCCAACATCCCTTGGTCTCCCAGTGCCTGGATAGGGGGTCATAGGAACTCCTGGAAAGGTCTGTCTCTTTGTGACTTCCTGACAACATGCTGCTTCCTTCCTTCTCTAGTGGGAGGTGCTCTGGTGATGCCTTGAGACCCTTACATCTTGCTTAGAGGAGCAAAGGCAGAAGTTGCAGACTCTGTCAGGAGAAGCCAGGCTTTGTGCTTTGAGGCATGGCTGCCCTCTCTCCTTTGAAACCTCACAGACTATGTAGATTTGCAGATAAGCTGGAATCTACTTATGTGTCTGTTGCTCTGTGTGCCATTGTCTACTCTTTCCAAGTTCTTGTTCTTCCTTCAGGGCATTGTGTGATGTCATGACATTGTTTCCTACCAATCTTCTCCCTAGTCCTTGTCTGTTCCTGGTGATAGCTCTGGCATTTCCCCAGCCTGGCAATGGGGCCTGGCACTGTCAACACAGGGCTCAGTCTTTCTTTTCTCATCTCCTTTACAGAGAGAGTGAGTTTTTGTTGTTGTGAGTTTCGGGAGGGAATCCTGCTGAGTGTTTTTCTTTTAATTTGGTCCTTCCTGCACTCACAAGAAGGCATGGCCAGGATGTTCTGGGTGATATTCTATCTTAGGTTTCTTCTTTACTCTTAATTTGTTGATGCTTGCTGGTTGTGGGGCATTTGTTCTGTTTCCTGTTTTGGCTTTGCAGCTTTGCTGTTCTGTGACATTTTAATGGAGAGAATTCTGAGGCATATTGGGTTCAGATTGATGTACGTGCTTTCAGTGTTCCCAGTATCATTTCCAGTTAGTACTGGCTGGGGTCTGCCTTTGCTCTCCTGTCAGGCATGGTCTGCTTGCTGTTCTGTGGTGTAGATTATAGTTAGAGGCCTTGGTATCATGTCCTCAGGGGATATGGTGTTGTTTCTCTTGCAGTATTTGCTAGATTCACTGGCTCATATCTGGAGTCATCTGCCTATAGTCATGGTGGTAACAGCTGTCAAATCTTTTTTGCCTGTAGTCTCCCCTCAAAGGTCAGCTTTTCTAGAGAGTCCTGAAGTGGCAAGAATGCATAACCCAGCTTAAAAATGACAGTGGATACTCAAAAGCAGCTGGCTTGTTGGTTATGTAGACATATACATGCACATGTGTGCCTACACACACACAACATGCAACACCTTCCCCCCACCCCCAGAGTCTGGCATGGAATAGTCAAGGGATGAGTTTTGGAGTGCAGTCTTGGTTTTCAGCTTTTCTTACAGTGGTAGTACAAGCTATACCCACTGTGACATAAACTTTTCAACATTCTCTCAGAGCTTCAGAACCTTCTTGCTTAGTAGTGAGCATTCATGGGTAGGTTTCACCTGTGGGTAGAGCTTGTGTGAGCCTTGAATGGTTTCAGGGCAAGTTTTTTTCTTTTCTTTCTTTGTTTCTTTTTTAAAGATTGTTTTTTTCCATGTAACCCTGGCTGTACTGGCATCCAACTTAGAGTTCTACTTGCTTTTGCATTTTGAAACCTTGATCAAATGTATGTGCCAACATGCCCAGCTAAGTTTCATGTATGATGTATGTATGACACTGTAGCCCCATCCACTAGTATAGTTAAGCACTGTGCCCCAGGTTACCACAAATCCCCACCACTGTTGTCTACTTCCTGCCCTTTTATTACAGGCCACCCTGGGGTTAACATTGGTACCATCCATCCTCATCCCTCTACTCTGAATGTGTTGGTGAGAGTGGCCAAGGCTGGTGGTTTCTTGCAGTTTTTGAATTTGTGTATGTGTATGCGTGCATGTGCATGTCTATGTATATGAGTTTGTGCGTGTGTTTGCATGTGTGTGTGCATATGTGTATGTTTGTGCCTTTAGACATGTGTGTAGTCCTGGTTCATGCCCTACTTGGGTTGTTTCTGTCCTCTTAGAATGAAGATGGACAAGGTGATCGCTTCAGAAACTATGCCCTCACCTGAATAGCCTGGATTATCTTCTAGAATTTTCCTGGATGTGTTTCTGTATCATTGAGTGTCACCATGGTACAGAGTACCCTACTTGAGCAGAAACTTCTTGGCCTGTAGTTCTTTAAACTTTGGCAGGGCTTACTGTCCCCTGGTGCCTATGGAAATTTATAGTAAGTATAAGGTCTTCCAACCATGAGTTTTTCTTTGTTGAGATCTGAAACTTTCTGGTTCCAGTGCAGATGGCACTGTTGGGTTGGGGCACTATAGAGTCCAGCTGCCTGAAGCCACCATGAGTACTTAGTATAGAGGTCCTGTCAGTATGGATAGACTAGAACTTGGGACTATCAATCCTAACTCTACTGGGGTCTCTACACTCAAAGCTGTGACTCTAGGCCAAACTTAGGGTCCCACATACCAGTCTGACTAGCCACTGTGTTGAGGGATCAGGTTATTCCAGAGCTTTTGGACTGCTCTGTACCTCTGTGGTAGGTATTCCACAGTGAGAGAGGCTCATACAGAATCCTCCTCCTGTGGTCTTCCTGCCATGCTGTGATGGCGGATGGAGAATAACCCTCTTCAGAGGAACTCTGCTGTTCCTCTACCTGATCTATGTCAATATGTGCCCTGAGTATCAAGCAGAGATGGAAGATAAGGCAGGTGATATCAAGTGACCAACCCTGGCCCAGACTTGCAGGAATGATGGGATGGGTTCTAATGATCAGTTCATAAAAAACACAGGAACTCTGTGTATCTGTTCCCTAGGGAAAAACACACTGTAGCTTCCCAGTGACACAGGCAACACTACATGACCCAGATGTGTCATGTCCACAGTTACCTTTCCTGAGTGTCTGTGTCAGGGAAGACAAAGAGAAATCAGAAGAGAGTAAGGACTAGGAATTGGATTCTGGAAGGAGCTGCTGAGGACAGAGATCCCCAGAGAGAAGCCAAATGGCCAAACTTGTCCCTAATAGTAGTCAGAGGGGAACTTGTGTAGGCCTCTCCCTGATCTTCTACAGGAGCTAAAGCAGGGTCTTTGGATTTGTGAGAGCAGCGTGGTTACTACTGGCATTTTGTGCCTTAACAGATCTATCAAGGTCCAATAAATGGGGCCCACAGAAACAAAGAACTCCCCCAAACCAAAACTTTTTTTTCAGGTCAGCAGTAGATTGCAAGATACTTTAGTCCTTTGGATCCTCAGCCAGGATACAGGGAGCCCCTAGGTAGCTGAAGTCATGCTCAGCTCCAGCAACATGCTCCTCCTGGCAGTCTTCCTGATATCTTGGTAGAACCTTCCAGTCACTTGGTGGATCACAAGGATTCTGTGGAGGAACATGTTTAGGCTGTGACTGAGGTACTGTTGTCTTGTGGGTGCCAGGTAAAGATGGCCAAATCAATGGTTTCCATTTGGCTATGGAAGGTCGTCTGCAGCCAGCTTGGAGTGTTTCCTAAGTTTTTCTGAGAGAAAGATGTCTAATTCCTTCTTATTGAAAAGAGACATTGGTCCAGTAGAAAGCTGAGTGGCTTTCTCCGGTCTTACAAATCTGGTGAGAAGCTACTGGGATCTGACATTAGGGTTGTTTGATGTCTCTTTGGTCAGTCAGAAATGCTGTGTCTGGTTTGTATCAGTTAATTAGCCTCAGTGGTCAAGACTCAATTAGACCCTTAGATGCAGGTTCTCTATACTTACAGTATTGCTGAAGAATCTGCTGGGCACAATGGGTTTTTGCTGCTGTTATACACTGTGGTAGCTACTACCGTACTATAATAAACACAGTAGTATATCCCTTCACAAAAAGTATGCAAAGTAAGGGCTTTGGTTCTGCAGGACTAGGGTCCATCCGGTAGGGCACAGGTAGCAGTGGAGAGTCTGAAGGACCATCCTGAGTTGAGGACCAGCTTCTTTCTCCTGAGCTTCAATCTCTCAAGAAGGTCCTTGCAAGTAAATGGATTAAAAGCTGGCAAAGACTGACTTCCCAACATCCCTTGGTCTCCCAGTGCCTGGATAGAGGGGTCATAGGAACTCCTGGAAAGTCTGTCTCTTGGTGACTTCCTGAGCACCATGCTGCCTTCCTTCCTCCTCTAGTGGGAGGTGCTCTGGTGATGCCTGGAGACCCTTACATCTTGATGAGAGGAGCAAAGGCAGAAGTTGCAGACTGTGTCAGGAGAAGCCAGGCTTTGTGCTTTGAGGCATGGCTGCCCTCTCTCCTTTGAAAGCCTCACAGACTATGTCGATGTTGCAGATAAGACTGGATGTCTACTTATGTGTCTGTTGCTCTGTGTGCCATTGTCTACTCTTTCCAAGTTCTTGTTCTTCCTTCAGGGCACTTGTGTGATGTCATGACAGTTGTTTCCTACCCTCTTCTCCCTAGTCCTTGTGTTTTCCTGGTGATAGCTCTGGCATTTCCCCAGCCTGGCAATGGGGCCTGTCACTGTCAACACAGGGCTCAACTTTCTTTTCTCATCTCCTAAAGAGAGAGTGAGTTTTTCTTGTTGTGAGTTTCTGTGAGAGGGAATCCTGCTGAGTGTTTTTCTTTTAATTTGGTCCTTCCTGCACTCACAAGAAGGCATGACAGGATATTCTGGGTGATATTCTACTCTTAGATTTCTTCTTTACTCTTCTAATTTGTTGATGGTTGCTTGGTTGTGGGGCATTGTTCTGTTTCCTGTTTTGTTCTTTGCAGCTTTGCTGTTCTGTGACATTTTAATGAGAGAATTCTGAGGCATATTTGGGGTTCAGGTATTGATGTACAATGCTTTCAGTGTTCCCAGTAGCATTTCCAGTTAGTACTGGCTGAGCCCTGCCTTTGCTTTCCTGTCAGGCAGGTGTGTTTGCTGCTTTTGTGGTGTAGTTAATAGTTCGGTGCCTTGGTAACATATGCTCCAGGGTTTTTGTTGTCTGTTTCTCTTGCAGTGTTTGCTAAATGTCACCGGCTCATATCTGGAGTCATCTGCCTATAGTCATGGTAGTAACAGGTGTCAGATCTTTTTTGCCTGTATTCTCTCCTCAAAGATCAGCTTTGTTGTAGAGTCCTGAGTCAAAATGAAATGGCAAGAATGGCCCAACCCAGCTTAAAATGGACTGTGGATACTCAGAAGCAGCTGGTTGTTTGGGATATTAGACATATACATGCACATGTGTGCCTACACACACACACACACACACACACACACACACACACACACACACACACACACACACAGAGTCAGTCATAGAGTCAAGTGGATGATTTTTGGAGGGCAGTCTTGGTTGCAGCTTTTCTTACAGTGGTAGCTAGCTCTACCCACTGTGACAGAAATTTGTTCAAAATCCTCTCAGAGCTTCCAAGCCTTCTTACTGAGTAGTGGGCATTCATGGGTAGTTTTCACCTGTGGTCAGAGGTTGTGTGAGCACTGAGTGGTTTCAGGGCAAGTTTTTTCTTTTTCTTTTCCTTCTTTCTTTGTTTGTTTCATTTTTAAAGATTGGTTTTCTCCATGTAGTCCTGGCTGTATTGCCCTCCAAGTTAGAGTTCTATTTGCTTTTGCATTTTGAAACCTGGGATCAAATTCATGTGCCACTATGTCCAGCTATGTTTTATGTATGATGTATGTATGACAATGCAGCTCCATCCACTAGTATAGGTAAGCACAGTGTCCCCAGGTTACCACAAATCCCCACCATTGCGTTTCTACTTCCTGCCCTTTTATAACAGGCCACCCTGGGGTTAACATTCATCCATCCTCATCCCTCCACTCTGAATAGGCTGGTTTGCGTGGGCAAGGCTGGTGGGTTTTTTCTGGTTGTAATTGTGTGTGTGTGCGTGTGTTTATATGTGTGTGTATGTGTGCATGTGTTTGTGTGTGTACATGGACATGGGTGTGTACATGCACGTTGTGTACAGAAATGTCTGTGCACATGTGCATGTGTGTGTGTGAGAGTATGTGTGTGTCTTAAGATGCCCACATATTCATGCATATGCATGGAAGTGTGTGAAACCATGTGCATGAGTGTGTGTATGCATGCATGTTCATGCATATGTGTATGTGTTTGGGTTTGACTGATGTGTAAGTGTGTATAATCTAGGCTCATGCGCTACTTTAGTTGTTTCAGTCCTCTTAGAATGGAGAGTGAGAAATGGATCTCTCCAGGATGTATCTCCTCACCTGAATAGCCTCAATTATGTTCTAGGATTGTTCTGCATGTGTTTCTGTATGATTGAGTGTCACCATGGTATAGAGTACTCCAAACTCCAGCAGAAACTTCTTGGCCTGCGGTCTTTTCACTTAGGTACAGCTCAGTGTCCCCTGGGGACTATTGACCTTGTAGTATATGTGGGGTCTTTCAACCACGAGTTTTCTCTGCTGAGATCTGAAACTTTCTGGTTCCAGTGCAGATGGCATGTTGGGTGGGGGCACTATAGAGGCCAGGTGCCTGAAGCCCCCATGAGTACTGATATAGACGTCCTGTCAATATGCTAGAACAGAACTTGGGACTATCAATGCTAACTCTACTGTGGTTCTCCAGGCTCAAAGCTGTGACTCCAGGCCAAACTTAGGTCCCACATACTCAGCCTGACTAGTCACTGTAGTTGAGGGATCAGGTTCTTCCAGGGCTTTTGGACTGACTGTACCTCTGTGGTAGGTATTCCACAGTGAGAGAGGCTCATACAGAATCCTCCTCCTGTGGTCTTCCTGCCATGCTTGGTGGTGGATGGAGAATAACCCTCTTCAGGGGAACTCTGCTGTTCCTCTACCTGATTCATGTCAATATGTGCCCAGTGGCTCAAACAGAGATGGAATATAAGACAGGCTGATGTCATGTGACCAGCCCTGGCCCAGACTTGCAGGAATGATGGGATAGGTTCTGACTGTCAGTCATCAAAGTCACAGGACTTCTGGTATCTGTTCCCTACTGAGAAACACACTGTAGCTTCCCACTGACAGAGGCAACACTACATGACCCAGATGTGTCATGCCCATAGTTACCTTTCCTGAGTCTCTGAGTAAGGTAAGACAAAGAGAAATCAGAGGAGAGTAAGGACTGAGGACTAGGATTCTGGAAGGGGCTGCTGAGGACAGAGATTCCCCAGAGAGAAGCCAAATGGCCAAACTTGTCCCTAACAGAAGTCAGAGGGGAACTTGTGTAGGCCTCTCCCTGATCTTCTACAGGAGTCTATGAAGGGTCTTTGGATTTGTGAGAGCAGCGTGTTTACCACTGTCATTTTGTTCCCTAACAGATCCATCAAGGTCCAATAAATGGGGCCCAAAGAAACAAAGAACTCCCCCAAACCAAAACCTCTTTTCAGGTCAGCAGTAGATTGCAAGATACTTTAGTCCTTTGGATCCTCAGCCGTGATAAAGGGAGCTCCTAGGTAGCTGAAGTCATGCTCAGCTCCAGCAACATGCTCCTCCTGGCAGTCTTCCCGAGATCTTGGTAGAACCTTCCACAGGTCCTTGTGTTCCACCAAGTGACTGGAAGAGCATGTTTAGGCTGTGACTGAGGTACTGTGATCTTGTGGGTGCCAGATAAACACGGCCAAATCAGTGGGTTCCATTTGACTATGGAAGGTTGTCTGCACCTAGAATGAGTGTTTCCCAAATTTTTCTGAGAGAACAGTCTCTCTAAGTCCCTTCCTATTGAAAGGAGACATTGGTCCATGTTGAAAGCTGAGTGGCTTTCTCCTGGTCTTACAAACTCTGGGTAGAAGTACTGGGATCTGATTTTAGGGTTGTTGATGTCTCTTTGGTCAGTCAGAAATGCAGTGTCTGGGGTAGTAAGAGTTAATTAGGCCTCAGTGGTCAAGACCCATTATAGACCCTTAGATGCCAGGTTCTCCATACTTACAGTAATGTTGAAGAATCTGCTGGGCACAATGGGTTTTTGCTGCTGTATACACCACTGTGGTAGCTACCACCGTAGTAATAAACACAGTAGTATATCCCTTCACAAAAAGTACTAGAAAGTATGGGCTCTGGTTCTGCAGGAGAAGTGTCTGTCCAGTAGGGCACAGGTAGCAGTGCAGAGTCTGAAGGACCATCCTGAGTTAAGGACCAGCTTTTTCCTCCTGGGCTTCAAACTCTCAAAGAAGGTCCTATGTAAGTAAATGGATTAGCAGCTGGCCAAGACTGACTTCACACCATCACATGGTCTCCCAGTGCGTGGATGGAGTGGTCATAGAAGTTCTGGAAATGTCTGTCTCTTGGTGACTTCCTGAGCAACATGCTGCCTTCCTTCCTCCTCTAGTGGGAGGTGCTCTGGTGATGCCTTGAGACCCTTACATCTTGGCTGAGAGGAGCAAAGGCAGAAGTTGCAGACTGCTGTCAGAAAGCCAGGCTTTGTGCTTTGAGGCATGGCTGCCCTCTCTCCTTTGAAAGCCTCACAGACTATGTCGATGTTGCAGATAAGACTGGATGTCTACTTATGTGTCTGTTGCTCTGTGTGCCATTGTCTACTCTTTCCAAGTTCTTGTTCTTCCTTCAGGGGCACTTGTGTGATGTCATGACAGTTGTTTCCTAACCCTCTTCTCCCTAGTCCTTGTCTGTTCTTGATGATAGCTCTGGCATTTCCCCAGCCTGGCAATGGGGGCCTGGCACTGTCAACACAGGGCTCAGTCTTTCTTTTCTCATCTCCTTAACAGAAGCAGTGAGTTTTGGTTGTTGTGAGTTTCAGTGAGAGGGAATCCTTCTGAATGTTTTTCTTTTAACTTGGTCCTTCCATCCTCAGCATTGAAGCCATTATGAGCATGTTGTGTGACACTCTGCCCTTCCAATTCTTCTTTACTCCTTCCTATTTGTTTATATCTCCTTGGGGGAGGTGCATTTTTTTCCATTTCCTGTTTTTACCTTTTTCCAGACTTGCCAATTTGTGACATTTTTATGCAAGGATTCTGAGCTATATTTTGGGTTCAGTGGTGACGTACAGTGCTTTCAGTGTGCCCAGTTCTGGCAGAGATCTGTGTTTGCTCTCCTGCCAGGCAAGATCTGGGTGGTGCCTGCTACATTCTGCAGATTTTTGGCTGATGTGCCTTTCAGCCCATTCTCCTGAATCTTTTCATTTATGTCTACATTAATTTTTAAAATTCCTATTCCAAAATGATGGGTATGGACTGGAAATGCAGCTGAGGAGTGTGGAATTTACCAGCTATACACATGTGCCCAGACTCAATGGCACAGCAGCACCCACACAATGTAGGTACTAGTGGTTAGTTGCTACATATATGTCTGAAATACAAGTATGTAACATGTATGCATTTCCCACACATGCTCATCTGGGCCTACAGACCTTGGATGACCTTTAGAGTCCCACAACATTCATACAAAATGGGATGGCTTTGTGTAGCTGTGTTTCCCCTGTCCTTGCAGATTTAGTTTTCTTGTAAGCTGGTGGTGATCCATAGCTTCTCCTTTGTGGTTGAAACACAGGAGGGGCTTTGGACTGTCTTTCTATACCACCCTGTAGGAGACATCACAGCTCAGTGTCTATTTTGACAGCTACTCTTGGCAGATGTCATTTAAGGGTTCCTGTCCTGTTATATCTTTTGGTCGGATCAATGCCCATATCACTGTGAAAATAGCAAAACCTCATTGTGTAATACTCTTACTGTGATCCAAGCTCCATCCCTCCATCCCTCCCAAGTCCCCTATTCCTGGTGCTGTCTCTGGCTACAATTTGTGGCTTTGTGATTCACCTGCAGTGGAGATGCTATTGGTCTGAAACTTAGAATGAGCCAGAGCTGACTGACTCAGACCTCTGGATGGTCCTGGGGCTACATCTTGGTCTAGTGAAGGGACTCTTGGTGCACAAAGCACACCATATCTCCTGTAACCCTTTGGTGTCTGATGGCACTTTTGAGTGTTTTGTTTCATTTTATTATTTTTTTAAAAAAAGACTGGACTGTTGACATTGTTTTGCTCCATCTTAATTTTGTCCCATGTGTCTGCTTTCAGTTAACATGTCCTTCAAATGTCCAGAAAGGTGTTTTTCCTCCTTTTTGCAATGTGGTATTTAATACTGGGAGTCACTCTGGGGCTGTGTTTAGACACTCAGTATTTCCCTCAACTTGGACTTGTGGGCATGGGTGGGTTCCACAGGCTAAGTGAATACAGAGATATCAGCTTTCATTTCTCCTCTCCAACTGTAGGCTAGATGCACATACAGTTGCCTCTGTGTGGTTCTGAGTAGGGATGTTCTCTGCATGACTGATGGTCAGAATCACCAGGCATGTCATGTCCTGGTTGCTCTGTAGATGCTTTTATTTCTGTTGTTGGGGAGAGATAGAAACTACCTTCCCAGTTCCTCTAATGCACTAAATCACCTGTTGAGGTGTGTGTGGCTTCACAGGAGTAGGGAACCACCAAAGAGAAGAGTCTTGGAGGAGCTGTTCAGGATGACCTTATAGGGCAACCACAAGATTGTGCTGACCCTGTTGGAACACCCCATGGTTTTCAAAGCAGAAGGGAGAAGGATGGGCCAGAGTAGCCATCTTACTGGTGTGCCAAACAGGCTCTTACCACTTTGAGGAGGGCTTCTAAACCTGTGTCCCATTGTTAATATTAAGTACTGCTAGTTTTGAATTTTTCTGCTCTCTCTTTCTCTGTCTCTCTGACTCTCTCTGTCTCTCTCTTCTGTGTGTGTGAGTGTGTGTATCATCTGTACTTCAGAATACCTAGTCTAGTAGAACTCCTGGGATCAGTGCTGGTTAAGGGACTCATGATCGGTCATGAGGGAGTAATATTCTGATTAATACTCCTGAACTGCAGGAGCCTCTTGGCCTGGAGATGATGGCACAGACTAGGACTCTGGTGATGGCTTTAAAGATACAGAGTCCAGGGCTTTCTAGCTCTCCAACTGTACTGAAATGCTGATGATAACTTCTAAAGAGTCCGGAAAACCTTTCTTGCTCTTTTGATGGTTAAAGACTGCTTGTTTAGGTGATTAAGACCTGTAGCCTAACAGCTGAGGACTGAGCAAGGCAGCTTTTTTTTTTTTTCTATCTCAGTAGGAACAGTGCAGCTCTAACTTTCAGAAGTCCCAGGAAGAAGAAGACACTTAGAGAGTTGATTACAGCATTCATTACTAAGTTGTAAAAAGTTTCTTATGAAAGCTATCTAAGGGGAAAAGTGGAAAGATCCAAAGTGGGGAAAGGGAAAATATTCTATTCTATCTTCTTCTCATGTCTTTGTACTCAGTACATATATATCTTTCATAATACATGATCACATGATCTCCAAGTTCATCACAAGCTCACACAAAAAACTCAAGTCATAAATTGAAAAGGAGTTTACAACAGAGAATGTTTACATGCATATCCATTAGGAGTAATTATCTGGCTAAACATCCATCACCTGTCTAGCTCCACAGGTTCACTGAAGGTTTAAAACCATAACTAATTTATTAGTGAAAGTTTTGTATAGATAAACCCCGTCAATATGTTATCTTCTGTCCTAGAACCTATAATAAATTGTTATTTCCCCTTTTAAATGACCTTTGGTTAATTGTTTTACAACCTCTTGGAATGTGCTCTGAGTAGAAGAAAATCTGGTGATTAAGAGCAATTAACTGGTGACACTTGGGAGACTGGCAGAGTTCTCATTGCAGTTTTGACTATCAGAAAAGGACCTAATAGCAGTCCCACTATAAAAGAGGTTATAAGAATTTAGAAATTCTTATAGGATCATCATTAAGCCTTAAGAACTCATCTATTTGTCTATAAAGTATCACTTCAAGATGGTACATCTTTGTGGATCTGCAGAGATCTGCTCCAAAGGGGTGTGCTATTGCTTAGTGATTGCTATATATGTTTAATAATAGAAGGAAAGGCATATTAATAGCAGGTATCTTTTCTAAAATGGATCCCTTAGAGCCTTGTTGGATAAGAATGAACCTGTTGCAGATTATATAATAATCTGAAGCAGGCCATCTCAGAATGATCCCCTGCTAGTTATTAGCTGGTCCCATTATGGCTCCTGACAGTGAATCTAATGGAGGAGCTTGCCATGAGGGTGACCCTGAATGACTGCAGGTGTTAGAAAGGGCACAGGTGTTTTTGGTCCACTGCTTTGGCCTGGGCCTCTGTGCCAGGCACCTGTCTGAATTCTGTGTGTCCACTCACTCTGACTGCTGCTGTCTGAATAGTTGCTTGTGAAACCTTTCTGAGGGGATTTATGGTTGACATTGACAACTCAGTGGTGCTTCTCATGCCTATTCATGCAAACTTCCATTCCAGACCTGACTGGAGGACAGAGCGGTGGATCCTTTGTTGTTGGAAATGTGGAGCAGATGCCAGTTTTGGGCCTTGGTGTCATGGTGCTTCAGGGGATGTGTGGTGTCTATTGCTCTTGCAGTATTTACTGGATGTCACTGGCTCCTACCTGGAGTCGCCTGCCTATAGTCATGGTGGTAAGAGCTGGCTGATCCAGTCTGCCTTTAGCTATCCCCCTGAAGGGTCAGCTTTGGTGGAGAATCCTGAGCCAAGATGAAAGTGTAAGGATGGCCAAATCCCAAGTTATCAATGAATGTGGATACTCAGGAGCAGCTGGATTATTGGTATGTATACACATGTACATTCACATGTGTGCATACACACAGACACACAAAGCCAGGCAGGGATGGATGGGTCTGGGGGATGAGTTTTGGAGGGCAGTTTTGGTTGTAGCTTTTCTTACAGTGGAATCCCAAGTGATACCCTCTGTGACAGTAATATGTTCAAAATCCTCTCAGAGTCTCAAAGCCTCCTTGCTAACTAATGTGCATTCAGTTGCAGATTTCACCTGAAAGCAGAGTTTTTGTGGGTACTGAGTTGATTCAGGGCAGGTTTATTCTTTTACTCTTTCTTTCTTTCTTTCTTTTCTTTCTTTCTTTCTTTCTTTCTTTCTTTCTTTCTTTCTCTCTCTCTCTCTCTCTCTCTCTCTCTCTCTCTCTCTCTCTCTCTCTCTCTCTCTTCTTTCTTTCTTTCTTGTTAGGTTTTCTTCATGTAGCCATGACTGTGCTGGCCTCCCACTCAGAGATCTGCCTGCCTTTGTCTTCTGAGTGCTGGGATTAAATACATGTCCACAATGCCCAACTAAGTTTTATGTATGATGTATGTAAGACACTGTGGCCTCATCCACTAGTATAGATAACCACAGTGTCCCAGGCTATCACAAATCCCCCTCAACTCTGTGTCTACTTCCAGGACCCTTTATAACTGGGCCCCCTGGGATTATCATTAATACTATTAGTCTTTATCTCTCTACTTTTTATCCCTCCACTCTGGGTAGGCTGGTTTAATTGGGCAAGGCTGGTGAGTTCTCTCTTGTTGTGACTTTGTGTGTGTGTATGTGTGTGTGTGTCTTCATGGTATGTATTTATGTGTGTGAGTTTGTGTGTGTGTGAGAGATGTGTGTCTAATTGTCGCTCATTCCCTACTTGGGTTGTTTGTGTCCTCTCTGAATGAAGAGGGAGGAATTAATGTCTCCAGGGTGTATGTGCTCACCTGAAGATTCTGAGTCATCTTCTAGAATTGTCCAGAATATGTTTCTGTACCATTGAGTGTCACCATGGTACTGAATACCCCAAACTCACCAAGGTAGAGACTCTAGCAGAATTTTCTTGGCTTGTGGTCCCTTCACTTTGGCTGGACTCATGTCCTCTGGAGCCTCTTTGACATTGTTGTATGTGTATGAGGTCATTGAAATCCAAATTATTTCTCTGCTGAGATAAGAAACTTTTGGGTAAGTTCACAAGACATGTTGGGTGGGGGCACTACAAAGGCCAGCTGCCTGAAGCCATCATGTGTACTGAGGTAGAGTTCCTGTCAGTATGGCTAGACCAGAACTTGTGACTATCAATCCTAACTCCACTGGCTCTCTAGGCTCAAAGATGTGACTCTAGGCCAAACTTAGGGTCCCACATACCCAGTCTGACTAGCCACTGTAGTTGAGGGATCAGGTTCGTCCAGGGCTTTTGAGACTGCTCTGTACCTCTGTGGTATGTATTCCACAGTGAGTGAGGCTCATATAGAATCCTCCTCTTGTGGTTTTCCTCCCATGCTGTGATGGCAGATGGAGAATAACCCTCTTCAGGGGAACTCTAGTGTCCTCTACCTGATCTATGTCAATATGTGCCTTGCGGCTCAATCAGAGTTGGATTATGAGACATGCAGATGTCATGGGACCAAGTCTGCCCAGACTTGCAGCAATGATAACATGGGTTCTAATGGTCAGTTCATCAAAGACACAGGACCTTTTGGTATCTGTTCCCTAGTGAGAAACACACTGTAGGATCCCAGCAAAACAGGTAACACTACATGACACAGATGCGTCTTGTCCACAGTTACCTTTCCTGAGTTGCCTTGACAGGGAACACAAAGAGTAAGCAGAGGAGAGTAAGGACTGAGGACTAACATTCTGGAAAGAACTGCTGAGGACAGAGATCACAGAGAGAAGCCAAATGGCCAAATTTGTTCCCAACAGTAGTCAGAGCAAGACTTGTGTAGGCCTCTGTCTGCTCTTTCAGAGTAGGCTAAGGGAGTCTTTGGATTTGGGGCTGCAGGGTAGTTACCACTGGAATTCTTTCCCTTCATAGATCCATCGTGTTCCAATAAATGGGGCACAAAACACCAAACAACTCCAGAAAAACCAAAAACCTTTCTCAGGTAAGCAGTAGGTTGAGTGATATTTCTTTCCTGTGTATCCTCCACCAGGAAACAGAAAGCTCTAAGGTAGCTGACGTCATGCTCAGGTCCAGCAGCTGCTCCTGGTTGTCTTCCCCAGATCTTGGTAGAACCTACCTCAGGCTCCTTGTAGTCCACCAAGTGACTGAAGGAACATGTTTAAGTTGTGATTGAAGTGCCATTGTCTTGTGGGTTCCAGAGAATGATGGTCAAATCAATGGTTCCAAGTGGCTGTGCAAGGTTGTCTGAGCTCAGATGTGAGTGTTTCCCAAGTTTTTTGATAGAAAGATCTCTAGGGCCCTTCTTACTGAAAGGAAGCTTTGGTCCAGGTGAAGAGCTGAGTGATTTTTGCTGAGGTTCCTGAACTCTGGGTGAGATGATATTTGGATCTGACATGAGGGTGTATTGACTTCTCTGTGGTCAGTCAGAAAACCTGTGTCTTTTATAGTATCAATTAATGGGCCTCAGTGGTCAAGAATGACATAGAACACTTGGGCTCCAGCTCCTGTAGACTTACTAATTTTACCTGAATGGCCTGCAGGGCACAATAAGTTTTTGTTGTGGATATAGCACTGTGGTAGCTATAACCATAGTAATCAACACAGTAGTAGGTCCCTGTACAAAAAGCCCTGCAGAGTAAGGGCTCTGGTTCTGTAGGAGTAAGGGACGATTGAGGGCACAGGCAGCAGGGCAGAGTCTCAGGGGCCATCCTGAGTACAGGTCCAGCTTGTTTCCTCTTGGACTTCTATCTCTTCAGGAAGGTCCTAGGCAAGTAAGTGGGGCTGGGACTCCCACAAGACTGACCTCCCAACATCCCTTGATTTTTCAGAGCCTGGGTGGAGGCTGCTGAGGGAGTGGTCATAAGAACTACTGGAAACATGTGTCTCTGGTTGACTTCCTGACAGACATGTTGCCTTCCTTTTCCTTCTTGAGAAGGTAGTGTGTTGATGCCTTGAGACCCTTCCATGTGGGCTGAGAGGAGCAAGGACAAAGCTACAGGCTGTGTCAGCAGAAGCCAGGCTTTGTGCTTTGAGGCATGGCTGTCCTTTCCTTTCAAAGCCACATAGACTATGTAGATCTTTCCTATAAGACTGGCTATGTACTTATGTGTCTTCTGCTCTGTTTGCCATTGTTTGCTCTTTACAATGTTTTTTCTTTCAGTGACACTTGTGTGACGTCATGACAGTATTTCCTAACCCTCTTCTCCATAGTTCTTGTCTGTTTCTGGTGGTGAACTTGGCATTTTCCTTGGCTTGGCAGTGGGGCCTGGCACTGTGAACACAGGGCTCAGACTCTCTCTTCTCATCTTAACAGAGAGAGTGAGTTTTGCTTGTAGGGATTTCCTGCTAAAGGGAATCCTGCTCAACATTTTCCTTTTAATTTAGTTCTTCCTACACTCAGTATGGAGGGCACATTTTGAGCATGTTCTGTGTGATACTCTACCCATATAATTTTTCTATATTCTCCCTAATTTGTTCATGCTTCTTTGGGGATTATTTTTTCTATTTCCTGTTTTGCCCTTTTCAGCCTTGCTGTTCTGCGGCAATTTTATGCAAATATTCTGGGGCATATTTGGGTTTCAGTGCTGGTGTACAGTGCTTTCAGTGTGTCCAGTAGTATTTCCAGATAGTACCGCCTGAGTTCTGCCTTTGCTCTCCTGTCAGGCAGGGTCTGCTTGCTGCTTCTGAGGAGTAGACTCCAGTTTGGGGCCTTGGTGTTATATGCTCCAGAGGCTGTAGGGTCTGTTGGTCTTGCAGTATTTATTGGATGTCACTGGGTCATACCTGGAGTCATCTGCCTATAGTCATGGTGGTAAGAGCTGTCAGGTCTTTTTTGCCTGTATTTTCCCTCAAAGGTCAACTTTGGTGGAGAGTCCTGAGTCAAAATGAAATGGCAAGAATAGTCTAACCCAGCTTAAAAAGGACTGTGGATATTCAGAAGCAGCTGGCTGTGTTGTATGTAGACATATACATGCACATATGTGTGTACACACAGACACACACTCACAGAATCAGGCATGGAATGAGTCAAGGGGATGAGTTTTGGAGGGCAGTTTTGGTTGCAACTTTTTTTTACAGTGGTAGCCCTAGCTATACCCACACTGAGAGTAACTTGTTCAAAATCCTCTCAGAGTTTCAGAGGCTTCTTGCTGAGTAGTGGGCATGCATGGGTAGCTTTCACTTGTGGGCAGAGCTTGTGTGAGCACTGAGTGGTTTCAGGGCAAGTTTTTCTTTTTCTTTTTCTTCTTTCTTTGTTTCTTTTTTAAAGCTTGTTTTTTTTTCCATGTAGCCCTGGCTGTGCTGTCCTCCAACTTAGAGATCTACCTAATTTTGTATGTGAAACCTGGGATTAAATGCATGTACCACTATGCCCAGCTAAGTTTTATGTATGATGTATGTATGACACTGTAGCTTCATCCACTAATATAGGTAAACACACTGCCTCAGGCTGGCAGAAATTCCCCTCTGCTGTTTATCTACTTCCAGGTCCATTTATATCAGTGACCCTGTGGGGTTATCGTTAATACTATCACTCTTCATACTTGCAGTCTGAATGGGGTGGTTTTAGTGAGCATGGCTGGTGGGTTCTTTCTGGTTGTAATTGTGTGTGTGTGTGTGTATGTGTATGTATATGCATGTGTATGTGTGTGTGTTTGACTGATGTGTAAGTGTGTATAATCCAGGCTCTTGCCTACTTGAGTTGTTTCAGTTCTCTTAGAATGGAGAGTGAGAAATGGCTCTCTCCAGGATGTATCTTCTCACCTGAATAGCCTCAATTATGTTCTAGAATTGTCACACATGTATTTCTGTATGATTGAGTGTCACCATGGTATAGAGTACTCCAAATTAGCATAAACTTCTTGGCCTGCAGTCTTTTCCTTTAGGTAGAGCTCAGTGTCCCCTGGGGACTATTGACCTTGTAGTACATGTGGGGTCTTTCAACCACAAATTTTCTCTGCTGAGATCTGAAACTTTCTGGTTCCAGTGCAGATGGCATGTTGGGTTGGGCACTGCAGAGACCAGCTGCCTGAAGCCACCATGGGTACTGATGAAGAGTTCCTGTCAGTATGGCTAGAACAAACTTGGAATATCAATCTAACTCCCCTGGGCCTCTCTAGTCTCAAAGATGTGACTCCAGACCAAACTCAGGGTCCCACATACCCAGTTTGATGAGCCATGGTTGTTGAGGGATCATTTTCTTCCAGTAATTTTGGTACTGATCTGTGGTAGGTATTCCACAGTGAGAGAGGCTCATGGAGAATCCTCCTCCTGTGGTCTTCCTGCCATGCTGTGATGGCAGATGGAGAAGAACCCTCTTCAGGGAAACTCTGCTGTTCCTCTACCTGATCTATATCAATATGTGCCCTGTGGCTCTAGCAGAGATGCAGTATATGACAGGCTGATATCATGTGACCAACCCTGGCCCAGACTTGAGGAATCATGGGATGCGTTCCAACAGTCAGTTCATCAAAGACACAAGACTTCTAGTATCTATTCCCTAGTGAGAAACACACTGTAGCTTCCCAGTGACACAGGCAACACTACATGACTCAGATGTGTCAACCCCACAGTTACCTTTCCTTAGTCTCTGTGGCAGAGAAGACAAAGAGAAATCAGAGGAGAGTAAGGACTGAGGAATAGGATTCTGGAAGGGACTGCTGAGGACAGAGATCCCCAGAGAGAAGCCAAATGGCCAAACTTATCCCTAACAGTAGTCAGAGTGGAACTTGTGTAGCCCTCTCCCTGATCTTCTACTGGAGGCTAAAGCAGGGTCTTTGAATTTGTGAGACTAGGGTGGTTACCACTGGCATTTTGTGCCTTAACAGATCCTTCAAGGTCCAATAAATGGGGCCAAAAGAAACAAAGAACTCCCCCAAACCAAAACCCTTTTTCAGGTCAGCAGTAGATTGCAAGATACTTTAGTCCTTTGGATCCTCAGCCAGGATACAGGGAGCTCCTAGGTAGCTGAAGTCATGCTCAGCTCCAGCAACATGCTCTTCCTGGTAGTCTTCCTGAGATCTTGGTAGAACCTTCCACAGGCTCCTTGTGTTCCATCAAGTGACTGGAATAACATGTTTAGGCTGTGACTGAGGTATTGTTGTCTTGTGGGTGCCAGGTAAAGATGGCCAAATCAATGGTTTCTATTTGGCTATGGAAGGCTGTCTGCACCCAGCTTGGAGTGTTTCCCAAGTTTCTCTGAGAGAACAGTCTCTAAGTCCCTTTCTATTGAAAGGAGGAATTAGTCCAGGTAGAAAACTGAGTGGCTTTCTCCTGGTCTTACAAACTCTGGGCGAGATGCTACTGGGATCTGATTTTAGGGTTGTTTGATGTCTCTTTGGTCAGTCATAAATGTTGTGTCTGGGGTAGTATCAGTTAACTATGCTTCAGTGGTCAAGACTCAGGTCTAGACCCTTAGATGCCAGGTTCTCTGTACTTACACTATTGAACTAAATAATCTGATGAGCACAGTGTGTTTTTGATGCTGGACATACCACTGTGGTAGTATCCAGTACCATAATAAACACAGTAGTATATCCCTTCACAAAAAGTACTGCAAAGCATGGGCTTTGGTTCTGCAGGATAGGGTCCATCCTGTAGGGCACAGGTAGCAGCGCAGAGTCTGAAGGACCATCCTGAGTTGAGGACCAAGCTTTTTCCTCCTGGGCTTCAATTTCTCAAGGAATATCCTATGCAAGTAAATGGATTAACAGCTAGCACAAGACTGACTTCCCAACATCCCTTCGTCTCCCAGTGCCTGGATGGAGAAGTCATAGGAACTACTAGATAGGTCTGTCTCTGGGTGACTTCCTGAGCAATATACTGCCTTCCTTCCTACTGTAGTGGGAGGCTCTGGTGATGCCTTGAGACCCTTACATCTTGGGTGAGAGGAGCAAAGGTAGAAGTTGCAGACTTGTCAGGAAAGCCAGGCTTGTGCTTTGAGGTCATGGCTGCCCTCTCTCCTTTGAAAGCCTCAGAGACTACGTAGATCTTGCAGATAAGGCTGGATGTCTACTTATGTGTCTGTTGCTCTGTGTGCCATTGTCTACTCTTTCCAAGTTCTTGTTCTTCCTTCAGGGTCACTTGTGTGATGTCATGACAGTTGTTTCCTACCCCTCTTCTCCCTAGTCCTTGTGTGTTCCTGGTGATAGCTCTGGCATTTACCCCAGCCTGGAATGGGGTCCTGGCACTGTCAACACAGGGCTCAGTCTTTCTTTTCTCATCTCCTTAATAGAGAGAGTGAGTTTTGGTTGTTGTGAGTTTCAGTGAGAGGGAATCCTGCTGAGTGTTTTTCTTTTAACTTGGTCCTTTCCATCCTCAGCATTGAAGCCATTATGAGCATGCTCTATGTGACACACTGCCCTTACAATTCTTGTTTACTCCTCCCAATTTGTTTATACCTCCTTGAGGGAAGGGAGTGCATTTTTTCTGTTTCTGTTTTTCCCTTTTCCAGTCTTGCAGCTCTGCAACATTTTTATACAAGGCTTCTGGGCTGTATTTTGGGTTCAGTGCTGACGTACAGTGCTTTCAGTGTGCCCAGCAACATTACCAGGTAGTTCTGGCTGAAATCTGTGTTTGCTCTCCTTTCAGGCAAGTTGTGCGTGTTGCCTGCTACATTCTGCACATTTTTTGGCAGATGTGCCTTTCAGCCCATTCTCCTGATTCTTTTCATTTTTGTCTACATTAACTTTTAAAATTCCTATTCCAAAATGATGGGTGTCCGGTGCCCTTCCTGATCAGCAGGAAATCAGATGCAAGACAACCAGGTTCCTTCTCAAGGCAGTTTAATCAGGACTGTAGTTAGCAGGTGTGCCCCCTCCTACCTTTGGTACCAGACTTATATCTACTTAAAGGCCAATGAGCATACGCCACCTGGAGTCTCCCCATACTTCCACGTCAGATGACCATTCCCTGCCCCGGCACAGCTTCACAGCCAAATGAGGACTTGTAAATCACAAAGAGTACTCTCAGCCAGCACCATCTTCAGGTGTGGCGCACAGTGGCTCTCTACAGTTCCCCCTTTTTGTTTTACAATGAAACAGGCAAGAGTAGAGGTCTGATCTCAGAATGGAGTAATGGACATTGTACTAGCACCCAAAGGATGCTAGACCAGTCCAGTACCGATTTTTTGCTGAGGCAGGTAAGATGAGGGAATTTTGGGGAAAGGGCGGTGCCAACCCGCATCTCTCAGACTTGATCTTCACAAGACCGCAGGCAGCATTCAGCGTATCTCAAGTGCAGTGCTTTGCCTCATAGCCTGAATGTGATGAACTCCTCAAGACTTAATGGCGGCAAGCCATGCTTGTGGGGACTGTCCTGCCTCAATGGCATAGAATGCTTGTGCAACCAGGGCAAGGTCTCTCGTTTCAGGATCGGACAATACAGCAGAGACAACACAGGCAGAGCACAGAGACCCCTACCAAGACAACAGCCAGGGCCCCCATACCCGCCCACTTCTTAAGATGATTCATGGCTTGATGGATCCACGTCGTCAATCCCTCTGCAACAGTCACATCAACCCGGGTAGAGTTTACTGTCACAATCGCCAAACAAAGATCTGTAATCTATGTCAAAATAATAATCTGGCCAATTTATCGAAAAGATGGAAATTATTTTGTTAAAGTGAAAAAAATTAGACTTGATTCATCTATCCTCCTGACAATTTACATAACTATTATTATAACTAAAATTACTAACTAACCACACAAAAAAAATATCACACACAGGAGTAAATTTAAAGCTCATATTCTTACCAACATTATCTGTCTTAACAGAACTGTCAAAAACATCTGACTGATTCCACATAAACGTAGCATTCCCTACCATCCCTCCACCTAGCATAACAAAAGGTGACAAATCTGTTGTTATATAAGGTGAAAAAGTAAAATAACCCTTCTTTGCCCAGCCCACCTTGCACGCTTGGCATTGTGTCCAGGGCAACAATGAATCTCCCCTATCACTTCCTCTACAAAAGGGAGTTCATCTGGGTTGTGTAGGAATGGTAGAATTACCTTTTAAATCTGAACTTGGCTACCATCCTTTAATCCAGGTGGCATTAGTACTCTTAACAGAAGCTATTTCATCATCAAAAGGTACATAGGGCAAATCCAAGCTAATATTACTACTAAAAAAACCAAGGAAACACTTGAGCATTATCTGTATCAGCATCAGATTCGGAAACACTGACAGCATCCCCCATCTTTGTTCCATCACCGCAGGATTTACCGTCAGGAGAAGAAGCAGAAGGATCATACAAGTTACACCTGCACACCAGCCTCTCTGGGACCCAAATAGGGTCATGGTGATCCTGCGGAAATACGCAAACAGATCCTCTTTCCCAAGCCAACACCGGGTCAGGGCCATGCCATTCCCCAGTTAAGATATCTTTCCATTTTACTTGATCCTTAAGGGTCGGTGTCCAATGCGCATGCCTGTCCACAGCAGAGCGGCCAGCAACATCCAATTGCATAAAATTTAAAGTAAAAAGAGCCAAAGAAATACGTTCCTGGGGGGTGCGACCTGCTCCAATTCCCCCTTTTTGTCTTAATAAGCATTCCTTAAGAGTACGATGTGCTCTTTCCACAATACCCTGCCCCTGTGGATTATACGGGAGTCCATGTTTTAGGCCAACCTGCATTTGATTACTAGTCCATTATCAGTTTTTAAAATACAAGGCTTTCCCCAGGCAGCCCAGGCTTCCAAACAATGAGTAATAACATTGTGAGCCTTTTCTCCTGATAAGGGGGTAGCATGTATAAGACCAGAACATGTATCCACAGAAACATGTATATACTTTAATTTTCCAAATTCTGAAAAATGTGTCACATCCATCTGCCAAACTCGTAAAGGTAGCAATCCTCCTGAGGGATTTAAGTGGATACTGCAATCCAGGCAACGAACAACTATTTGTCTAGCAGCATCTCTTGATATGCCAAATTTAATTTGCAATGTTTTAGCATTAACATGAAAATTAGCATGAAATTGTTTAGCTAATATTACAGGTGATTCAACAAGGGAGGAAAATACAAACTCCCTACGAGTAGCATTATTAACTTCTTCATTAGCAGCACTCATGGGCCCTGGAAGGCCTGAGTGTGCTCTTATGTGTTGAACATAAAAAGGGCACCTATGATCCCAAATCAACTTCTGTAACTTCACAAGTAACCCCAAAATAGGGCTGGAAGCCTTAATTTTCCCTACAGCTTCCAGGTCTTTTACAAGATTTATTACATACTGGGAATCTGAAACAAATTAAAAGGTTGCTTATAATTAGCAAACACCTCAATCACTATTTTTAATTCAATAATTTGGGGCAAAGCTGGAAAAAATTGAATCATTACTGGCTCATCATCATTAATTTTATAAGAGCCACATCCTGTTCTAGATCCATCAGTATAAATTATAGCAGCCCAACTATGGGATAAACTTTGGTTACCTTGGGCATCACAATAGGATGTGCTTCAAAAAAATCGGACTAAGGGATTCTAGGGATAATGATTATCAAACACTCCTACAAAGGTGCACTTTAAAACTGCCCAATCATCCGCCACAGCACATAACGTTTGCAATTGATTATTATTACAAGGAATTATTATTTTATGAGGCTGTACCCCAAAATGCTGCAAGCATTGTTGTATCCCTTCATTGCCAGGGTAGCAACAGCTGTTGGATAATAATCAACGTTTTGGCGATGGAAATCTTAGGATGTATCCACTTCATTGGTCCAGATTGCCACACTACAGCAGTGGGCTGATATTTTGTTTTAAAAATTAATAATTCAATTTCCTTTTCCGGCTCATAACATTTTAAACAGGCTCTAGCCAACTCCTTTTCAACAACGTCCAAGACTGCATGCCCCTCAGATGTTAACTCTCTTGGGGAATCCAATGCAGGATCCCCACATAATATATCATATAATGGTTGCAATTGATAATTGGGAATGGTCTTATCCAATTAATATCACCTAACAATTTTTGAAAATCATTTAAAGTTTTCAATCCATCTTTTCTAATCTCCATTTTTTGAGGGGTAACCTCCATTGGTCCAATTTTAGCACCTAAATAGGATACCACTTGATCCTGTTGAACCTTCTCCGAGGCTGTAAACAGTTCATTGGCTCGCAAGCTCTCTACTACCATTAGATAAGCCTCCTTCAACTCATTCTCATCTTTATGAGCCAATAAAATATCATCCATATAATGTAAACACTTTAGTTCTTTAAATTTCATCCTAACAGACTTAATGGCTGAACCTACATAAAGCTGACACATGGTAGGGCTATTAGCCATGCCCTGAGGAAGCACAACCCATTCAAATCATTGATCAGGGTCTTCTTGATTACATGAGGACAAGGTGAAGGCAAAACCGTTCTGTATCTTTATCACACAAAGGAATAGAGAAAAAACAATCTTTTATATCTATAACAATAATGGGGCCACTCCTTAGGCAAGGTAGTCAACAGGGGGAGACCACGTTGAACGGGTCCCATTGTTAGCATTCTGTTAAACTCCAGCTCCACAGTTACCTGGTAACAGCTAGGTATACTCCCCCCAAAGCTACCTGGGAATGGCCAGGTAGCCCTGCCCATTATTATAAGAGGGGCTGTCTGGCCCCTCCTCTCTCTCTTGCTCTCTTGCCCTCTTGCTCTCTTGTTCTCTTGCTCTTTTGCTCCTGTGACCCAAGCCTGCAGGTCGTATCTGACCCTCTCCCCTTCCCCTCCCCCCCTCCGCGTGGTCATGGCCGGCCACCTCTCTCTGCTCTCCCCTCTGCCCTAAATAAACTTCTCCTCCTGGAACCCTCCGCTGCTGTTTTTTCTTTTTTTAAACAACACCCATGATTTGCATTTCATTATTAATGGCACGCAGATCATGCTATAGTCTCCACTTGCCTGATTTCTTTTTTATCACAAAAATAGGTGTATTCCAAGGGAAACAGAGGATTTAATATGCCCTAGCTTTAACTGTTCCTCCACTAATTCTTTAGCAGCCTACAATTTTTCTGAGGACAAAGGCCACTGAGGAACCCATTCCAGGTCCTCTGTCTTCCAGATAATGGGTTATACTAGCCTCAGCGGCTCCTAGGAAAAACCCAGTCCCTGTTGAGGCGCTCTAGGACACAGCTGAATAGGGCTCCTTCTGCCCTGTAGAGATCTTCCCAGGCCATGGGAGGGATGCCACCCCATATCACCTATCAACTTTTTGGAAACCTGTGAATAATTTCCCTCATTTGTTAACTTCAAATCCATTGCCTTCAATAAGTCCCTCCCCCATAAGCTAATGGGTAACTCTAACACATAGGGCTGGAAGTTTCCTTTATGTCCTTCCTTATCTTCCCAAGGAAGTTCTCTGGCATCATATCAGGTGACTTTGCATATCCAGACCTTGCAGTGTTTGAGAAGAGGCTTGAATAGGCCAATCCAAGGGCCAATTCATAAGGGCTATGATGCTAGTCAGCACCAGTATCTAAAAGACCCAAGACCCGTTTACCATTAACTCTCAATTCTATCAAGGGTCTTTGATCCAAATCCAATGATAGGAACATGGCCTCACACCAGTAGAGCCAAATCCCTGACTTCCTCTTCTCGCTGATCTTGCAGCATACATTCAATGTAGGCTAGGTAACAAAACAAATTTGTGCAACTATGTCTCCAGGAGAAATGGCTACAATGCCTCGAGGGGCTGATGCAAGAATTTTTACCTCTCCCTCGTAATTGAGTCTATTATTCCAGGATGAACAATCAAACCCTTAAGGACGGATGAAGAATGGCCTATTAACAACCCCACAGTATTGATGGCAAAGGACCCCTAAAATCTGTATCTAATTTTTGCACCCCCATTTGTGGTGTCAATACGAGGTGAGTGGTGCAGCAGAGATCAACCCTGTGGATCCTGGGTCGCTCTCCGTGGTGTTGTGGAGGTCGAAGGCTCAATGACTGTGCTGAGTTTGATTCTCAACTGCTCCATATGTTTGAGTGCCCTGGAGTCTGGGGCTCCTCTGCCCGTTTTTTTTTGGATGAACACCTCCATGGCCTGCAGACAACAGCTGACCATGAGCATTGTTCACGGATCTACACTCATTTGCCCAATGGTTTCCCTTCCTACATTTTGGGCATAGCCAAGGACCAAGGCGTTGACTCTCTCTCTTCCCCTTTTCTGGGCATTGCCTTTTAGGTGTCCCATCCTTCTACACTGGAAAGCATGCTCCGGGGGTGTTACCCTTCCCTTTATAAGCTGCATAACAGCAGCAGCAAGACCAGAATTGGACAGAGGCCCTCCAATTTCCCTGCATGCTTTCATCCATGCCTGTAGGCCTTTGGACTTCCAGGGGGTCATGGCAGCATGGCACTCTTTAGTGCATTGTTCAAACACTAACTGCTCAATTAAAGGCATATGCGGTATCAAGGTCTCCAAAGATACATCCTGCAGCCTCAACCATCCTCGCAATGAAATCAGAGAAAGGCTCCATGGACCCTGAATGATCTTTGTTAAATTGCCACTCACCCCCCTCTATTTGGTAATGACTTCCCATGCTCTAACAGCCATACCGTTAATCTGTTCTAAACTTGCAGGGGATACCCAACCTGATTGGCGGCAAAACCTTCCCGGGTCCCATGGCATGTCATAATCCCAGGCTTGATTTCCTTTCCTTTGATTCTGAACAGCTTGCTGCTGAGCAAATTCTTGGTAAAAATGCTTTCCAGTCTAGATATTGGCCCGTTGTAAGACAAGCCTTATGTGTATCCAATCACTAGGGTCATAACATGATTAGCCAAGTGCTCTATTGCGCTTGTTAAAAGATGCATTAAGGCCATAAGCTTTCACAGACTTTGCAAGGGCCTTCAGTGTTTGAATCTAGGGGCTCATGATTCTTTGATTCTTGCATCCTGGAAACGGAAAAGCCATACAAGCTTCTCTCCAGACCTCAAACATAATGACTGCGTATTTACAGGTGGCCATGAAGAAGGAGAAGTGTCCGCATAGCGCGGAGGCAGTGCGAGCGCGCCCTGCCATGATGGCGGAGCAGAAGGCTCAGGTGTGGGTGCTTTTGCCCTCTTCTTCCTCCCGGCTCCTTTACTTCTTTCTAGAACCACAGACTCCATTTTGACTAACAAAGCCTCCAGATCTTCCTCTAATTTTTCTAGTTTTCCCTGAGCTTGTACTCCTATCAAATCTGACTCCTCGAGTTCTCTAGGTCCTGTAAACTCGAATACAAGGACCCCTTTTTTCTCTCTGCCCTCTCCGACCTGCTCTCCTTCAGGTGCTCCAGAGAGCCTAATGTTTTTTCTAATGTTCGACAACACCTGTCATCTTCCAAACAGCTGTGAACAAGCTTCCAAACTCCTCTCACCCCCTCCTTTCAGGCTCCCTGGTTCCCAATCAACATCTAGCTCTTTTCCAAATTTATCCAGCTGTGGACATTTAAATGCCCCAAATTGCAAACCAAGGCGCTACGGTGTCTACTTCCTGTAGGAAGACCTCAAGGATCCCATCTTTCATTTTCAGCCCTTTCTCTTTAAGCAGCCCTTCAGGGCGGTCTTAATTGAGCTAGATGAGGAATTTCCCACTTTACTTTCTCTTTCTTGGCCTTAGACTTGTTCTAAACCGGGAACCTTAAACTCGTCTCTTTCTGAGAACCTTAAACTCGTCTCTTTCTGAGAACCTTAAACTCGTCTCTTTCCGAGAACTTTAAACTTGTCTCTTTCAGAGAACCTTAATTTGTCTCTTTCCGGAAACCTTAAACTCATCCCTAAACCGGGAACCTTAAACTCGTCCCTAAACCGGGAACCTTAAACTCATCCCTAAACCGGGAACCTTAAACTCGTTCCTTCCAAGAACCTTAAACTCGCCTCCTTCCGAGAACCTTAAACTCGTCTCTAAACCGGGAACCTTAACAAACTAGGCCCCAATACTTACCAGGCACTTTACCGATCGATCGCCCTGTCCACCAAGAGTTCTGGAAACTCACGGGAATTTTACCGTGAATTTCTTTTCCCCGATGGGCATAGCAATTGTCCGGCGCTCTTCTTGACCAGTAGGAAATCAGAGCAAGACAACCAGGTTCCTTCTCAAGGCAGTTTAATCAGGATTGCAGTTAGCAGGTGTGCCCCCTCCTACCCCGAGGACCAGGCTTATATCTACATAAAGGCCAATGAGGATACGCCACGTGTAATCTCCCCATACATCCACGTCAGATGACCATTCCCTGCCCATCACAGCTTCACAGCCAAATGAGGACTCGTTAATCACAAAGAGTACTCTCAGCCAGCACCATCTTCAGGTGCGGCGCACAGTGGCTCTCTACAGATGGGTATGGACTGGAAATGCAGCTGAAGGGTATGGAATTTACCTGGTATACATATGTCCCCGGACTCAAGGATAGCACAGCAACACCCACACAGTGTAGATACCAGGTTAGTTTCTACATATATGTCTGAAATACAAGGTAGGTATGTAACATGTATGCATTTCCCACACATGCCATCTGGGCCCACAGACCTTGGATGACCTGCAGAATTCCACAACATTCATAAAAATGGAGATGGTTTTTTGTAGCTGTGTTTCCCCTGTCCTTGCAGATTGTAGTTTTCTTGTAAGCTGGTGGAGATTCACAGTTTCTCCTTTGTGGTTGAAACACAGGAGGGTCTTTGGACTGTCTTTCTATACCACCCTGTAGGAGACATCACAGCTCAGTGTCTATTTTGACAGCTACCCTTGGCAGATGTCATTTAAGGGTCCTTTTCCTGCTATGTCTTTTGATGGGATCAGTGCCCATGTCACTGTGAAAATAGCAAAAAATCACTGTGTAATACTCTTACTGTGATCCAAGCTCCTTCCCTCCATCCCTCCCAAGTCCCCTATTCCTGGTGCTGTCTCTGGCTTTGAGATTCACCTGCAGTGGAGATGCTATTGGTCTGAAACTTAGAATGAGCCAGAGGTGACTGACTCAGACCTCTGGAGGGGACTCCTGGTAGGTGCCTGGGTGGACCTGGAGCTACATCTTGTTCTAGTGAAGGGACACTTGGTGTACAAAGCACACTCATATCTCCTGTAACCCTTCCGTGTCTGATGGCACTTTTTTGTGTTTTGTTTCATTTTGTTTTGTTTTATTATTATTTTTTAAACAACTCGGCTGTTAGTACTGGCTGAGCTCTGCCTTTGATCTCCTGTTAGGCATGGTCTGCTTGCCGTTTCTGGGGTGTAGATTTTAGCTAGGGGCCTTGGTAACATATGCTCCAGGGTTTTTGGTGTCTGTTTCTCTTGCAGTATTTGCTAGATGTCAGCGGCTCATATATGGAGTCATCTGCCTATAGTCATGGTAGTAACAGTGTCAGATCTTTTTTGCCTGTATTCTCTCCTCAAAGATCAGCTTTCCTGGAGAGTCCTGAGTCAAAATGAAATGGCAAGAATGGCCTAACCCAGCTAAAAAGGACTGTGGATACTCAGAAACAGCTGGTTGGTTGGGTATGTAGACATATACATGCACATGTGTGCCTACACACACACGCGCCACGCGCGCGCGCACACACACACACACACACACACACACACACACATAGGGTCAGTCGTAGAAAGAGTCAAGTGGATGAGTTTTGGAGTGTAGTCTTGGTTGCAGCTTTTCTTACAGTGGTAGCCCAAGGTATACCCACTGTGACAGAAACTTGTTCAAAATCCTCTCAAGAGCTTCAGAGCCTTCTTACTGAGTAGTGGGCATTCATGGGTAGTTTTTACTTGTGGACAGAGCTTGTGTGAGCACTGAGTGGTTTCAGGGCAAGTTTTTTTTTCTTTTTCTTTTCCTTCTTTCTTTCTTCATTTCATTGTAAAGCTTGGTTTTCTCCATGTAGTCCTGGCTGTACTGGCCTCCAAGTTAGAGTTCTATTTGCTTTTGCATTTTGAAACCTGGGATCAAATTCATGTGCCACTATGTCCAGTTATATTTTATGTATGATGTATGTATGACAATGCAGCTCCATCCACTAGTATAGGTAAGCACAGTGTCCCCAGGTTACCACAAATCCCCACCATTGCGTTTCTACTTCCTGCCCTTTTATAACAGGCCACTCTGGGGTTAACATTCATCCATCCTCATCCCTCCACTCTGAATGGGCTGGTTTGAGTGGGCAAGGCTGGTGGGTTTTTTCTGGTTGTAATTGTGTGTGTGCGTGTGTTTATATGTGTATGTATGTGTGCATGTGTTTGTGTGTGTACATGGACATGGGTGTGTACATGCACGTTATTATGTGGAAATGTTTGTGCACATGTGCATGTGTGTGTGAGTGTATGTGTGTGTTAATATGCCCACATGTTCATGCATATGCATGGGAGTGTGTGAATGCATGTGCATGTGTGTGTGTATGTATGCATCTTCATGCATATGTGTATTTGTGTGTTTCTGACTGATGTGTAAGTGTGTAATCTAGGTTCATTCCCTACTTGAGTTGTTTCAGTCCTCTTAGAATGGAGAGTGAGAAATGGATCTCTTCAGGATGTTTCTCATCACCTGAATAGCCTCAATTATGTTCTAGAATTGTCGTGCATGTGTTTTGTATGATTGAGTGTCACCATTGTATAGAGTACTCCAAAACAGCATAAACTTCTTGGCTTGCGGTCTTGCTCAGTGTCCCTTGGGGACTATTTGACCTTGTAGTATATGTGGGGTCTTTCAACCACGAGTTTTCTCTGCTTAGATCTGAAACTTTCTGGTTCCAGTGCAGATGGAATGTTGGGTTGGGGCACTGCAGAGGCCAGGTGTCTGAAGCCCCATGAGTACTGATATAGACATCCTGTCAGTATGGCTAGATCAGAACTTGGGACTATTAATCCTAACACTATTGTGGCTCTCTAGGCTCAAAGCTGTGACTCCAGGCTAAACTTAGGTCCCACATACCCAGCTTGACTAGCCACTGTAGTTGAGGGATCAGGTTCTTCCAGGGCTTTTGGGACTGATCTGTACCTCTGTGGTAGGTATTCCACAGTGAGAGAGGCTCATACAGAATCCTTCTCCTGTGGTCTTCTTGCCATGCTGTGATGGTGGATGGAGAAGAACCCTCTTCAGGAGAACTCTACTGTTCCTCTACCTGATCTATGTCAATATGTGCCCTGAGGCTCAAACAGCGATGGAATATAAGACAGGCTGATATCATGTGACCAACCCTGGCCCAGACTTGCAGGAATGATGGGATGGGTTCTAACGGTCAGTTCATCAAAGACACAGGACTTCTGTTATCTGTTCCCTAGTGAGAAACACACTGTAGCTTCCTAGTGACACAGGCAACACTACATGACACAGATGTGTCATGCCCACAGATACCTTTCCTGAGTGTCTGTGTCAGGGAAGACAAAGAGAAATCAGAGGAGAGTAAGGACTGAGGAATAGGATTCTGGAAGGGGCTGCTGAGGACAGAGATCAGAAGACAGTTTTCAGCGGGGAACTTGTGTAGACCTCTCCCTGATCTTCTACAGGAGGCTAAAGCAGGTTCTTTGGATTTGTGACTACAGGGTAGTTACTGCTGGCCTCCTGTCCCTTCACAGATCCCTCATTGTCCAATGAATGGAGCCCAACGAAGCGAACAAACACCTGCCAAGGAAAAACCTGTCTGAGGTCAGCAGTAGGCTGGGAGATACTTCTGTTCTTTGGATCCTCAGCAGGAAACACGAAGCTCCTAGGTAGCTCAGCTGTATCCACATGCCCCTGTTATTTTTCCCCAGATCTTGGTAGAACAGACTACAGTTTCTGCCACGTTCTGCGAGTAACTGAAAGAACATGTTTAGGCTGTGTCTGAGGTACTGTTGTCTTGTTGGTGCCAGATAAAGATGGCCAAATAATGGTTTTGAAGTGGTTACAGAAGGCTTTCTGGGTCCCGGTTTAAGTGTTTTGTATGTTTTTCAGAGAAAAAGATCATGGGTTCCTTCCTATTAAAAGGAAGCATAGGTCCAGGTGGAGAGCTGAGGGGTTTCCAGTTAGGGTTACTGAACTCTCGGGGAGAAGCTGTTGGCATCTGACTTTAGAGTTCTTTGAATTCTCTGTGTTCAGACAGAAATCTGTGTGTTGGATATGATCAATTAATGGGTCTCAGTGGTCAAGACTCAAATATAACCCCTTGGTTGCAAGCTCCTCAGTGTTTTAAGCTGAAGTGTCGACTTAGCATAATCTGTTTTTGTTCCTGGATATACCATTGTGGTAGTCACTGTACCTATAAACACAATAGTAGATCCCTTCACAAAATCCCTGTCAAGTGAGGACTCTGGTTCTGCAATAGGGTCTGGTGGGGCCAGAAATAGCAGTGTAGAGTCTAAGGGGCCATCCTTAGTCAAGGTCTAGCATTCTTGCTTCTGGGCTTCTATCTCTCAAAATGGGTCCTAGGTAAGTAAATGTATTTGTGGCTGGCACAAGACGGACTTCCCAACATTCCTTGTTCTCCTAGTACTTGGATGAAGGCTGCCGAAGGAGGGGTGATAGGAACTACTGGAAAGATCTGTCTCTGGGTGACTTCCTGACCAATATGCTGCCTTCCTTCCTCCTCTAGTGGGAGGTGCTCTGGTGATGCCTTGAGACCCTTACATCTTGGCTGAGAGGAGCAAAGGCAGAAGTTGCAGACTCTGTCAGGAGAAGCCAGGCTTTGTGCTTTGAGGTATGGCTGCCCTCTCTCCTTTGAAATCCCCACAGACTATGTAGATCTTGCAGATAAGGCTGGATGTCTACTTATGTGTCTGTTGCTCTGTGTGCCATTGTCTACTCTTTCCAAGTTCTTGTTCTTCCTTCAGGGGCACTTGTGTGATGTCATGACAGTTGTTTCCTACCCCTCTTCTCCCTATTCCTTGTCTGTTCCTGGTGACAGCTCTGGCATTTCCCCAGCCTGGCACTGGGGCCTGGCACTGTCAACACAGGGCTCAGTGTTTTTCTCCTCTTCTCTTAAAGAGAAGATTTTGGTTGTTGTGAGTTTCAGTGAGAGGAATCCTGCTGAGTGTTTTTCTTTTATTTTGGTCCTTCCTGCACTCACAAGAAGGCATGACCAGGATGATCTGGGTGATATTCTACTCTTAGGTTTCTTCTTTACTCTTCTAATTTGTTGATGCTTGCTTTGTTGTGGGGCATTTGTTCTGTTTCCTGTTTTGTTCTTTGCGGCTTTGCTGTTCTGTGACATTTTAATTGAGAGAATTCTGAGGCATATTTGGGGTTCAGTATTGATGTACAGTGTTTTAAGTGTTCCCAGTAGCATTTCCAGTTAGTACTGGCTGAGGTCTGCCTTTACTCTCCTGTCATGCAAGGTCTGCTTGCTGCTTTTGTGATGTAGATTATAGTTAGGGGCCTTGGTATCTTATATGCTCCAGGGGCTGTGTTTTGTGTGTCTCTTGCATTATTTGCTTGATGTTACCTGTTGGGAGCTGACTTCTAACAGAGTGCAGCTATCATCTTTACAGCCATCTCAAGCCATATACCCTAACAAGAGACTTGTTTTCAACAGCCTACAACAGCTGAGCACACTCTGAAAAACATCTTGTTTTTCTCACATATCTTGTTTTGCTGCTTAGTTCCCCCAGCTGCAGGGCGCACATGGTCTCCACACTGCTAGCTAGGTCCACGTGGTATCCACACCGCTAGGCGCACGTGGTGTCCATGCTGCAAGGCACATGATGTAATGCCTTCAGCTGTGCTTGTCCCGAGGGAAAGGCACATGATAAAGTGTATAAATACCCGGGATTTCCTTTCAGTAAACGAAACTTGATCAGACTTTGTCTTGTCTCCATTCTTTGGGTCTCTTGCCCCTCCCCACTCTCTCTCTTGCTAGACCCTGACCAGCGGACCAAGCAGCAGATCTGGGCGGGAACAAAGTGGCCCCCACATGTGGGGCAGAACGGGCTGTTACAGTTACCGGCTCATATCTGGAGTCATCTGTCTATAGTCATGGTGGTAACAGCTGTCACATCTTTTTTTTAGCCTGTATTCTCCCCTTAAAGGTCAGCTTTGCTGGAGAGTCCTGAGTCGAAATGCAATGGCAAGAATGGCCTAATGCAGCTTAACAAGGACTGTGAATACTCAGAAGCAGCTGTCTGTTTGGGTATGTAGACAAATACATGCACAAGTGTGCCTACACATACATATACACATACACATACATACACATACACATACACACACACACAGGCACACATATAGACACACAGACACACACACAAAATAAACACACACACACACCAACACACACACACATGCACACACACAGAGTCAAACAAGGAATGAATCAAGGGGATGAGTTTTGGAGTGCAGCTTTGGTTGCAGCTTTTCTTACAGTGGTAGCCCAAGCTATACCCATGGTGATAGAAACTTCTTCAAAATCCTCTCAAAGCTTCAGAGGCTTCTTGCTGAGTAGTGAGCATTCATGGTTAGCTTTTACCTGTGGACAGAGCTTGTGTGAGCACTGAGTGGTTTCAGGCCAAGGTTTTCTTTTTCTTTTCCTTCTTTCTTTGTTTCTTTTTTTAAGATTTGTTTTCTCCATGTAACACTGACTATCCTGGCCTCCAACTTAGCGTTCTACTTGCATTTGCATTTTGAAACCTGGGATCAAATACATGTGCCACCAAGTCCAACTAAGATTTATGTAGGATGTATGTATGACACTGTAGCCCCATTCACTAGTATAGGTAAACACAGTGCCCCCAGGATACAAGAAATCCCCACTATTGAGTGTCTACTTCCTGGTCCTTTTATAACAGGCCACCCTGTGGTTGACATCGATACCTTCCATCCTCATCCCTCCACTCTGAATGGGTTGGTGTGAGTGGGCAAGTCTGGTGGTTTCTTTCTGGTTGTGACTTAGTGTGTGTATATTTGTGCATGTGCATATATATGTATATGTGGGTTTTGTGTGTTTGTGCCTCTGTGTGTGTGCATACATGTATGTTTGTGCCTATATGTGTACATGTGTGTAATCCTGGCTCATGCCCTACTTGGTTGTTTCTGTCTTCTTAGAGTGGAGATGATGAAGTTGATTGCTTCAGGACCTATCTCCTCTCCTGAATAGCCTCAATTATCTTCTAGAATTGTCCTGGATGTGTTTCTGTATCATTGAGTGTCACCATGGTACAGAGTACCCTACTTGAGCAGAAACTTCTTGGCCTATAGTTCTTTTACTTTGGCAGGGCTTAGTGTCCCCTGGGGCCTATGTAACCTTATAGTGTGTATAGGGTCTTCCAACCATGAGTTTTTCTCTGTTGAGATCTGAAACTTTCTGGTTCCAGTGTAGATGGCATGTTGGGTTGGGGCACTATAGAGGCCAGCTGCCTGAAGCCCCAATGAGTACTGATATAGACGTCCTGTCAATATGGCTAGACCAGAACTTGGGACTGTCAATCCTAACTCCACTGGGGTTTTCTAGGTTCAAAGCTGTGACTCCAGGCCAAATTTAGGTTTCACATACCCATCCTGACTAGCCACTGTAGTTGAGGGATCAGAATCTTCCAGGGCTTTTGGGATTGATCTGTACCACAGTGGTAGGTATTCCACAGTGAGAGAGGCCCATACAGAATCCTCCTCCTGTGATTTTCCTGCCAGGTTGTGGTGGCAGATGGAGAAAAACCCTCTTCAGGGGAACTCTGCTGTTCTTCCATCTGATTTGTGTCAATATCTGCCCTTTGACTCAAACAGGGATGGAATATATGACAAGGTGATGTCATGTGACCAACCCTGGCTCAGACTTGCAGGAATGATGGGATAGGTTCTAATGGTCAGTTAATCAAATTCACAGGACTTCTGGTATCTCTTTCCTAGTGAGAAACACACCGTAGCTTCCTAGTGACACAGGCAACACTACATGACACAGATGTGTCATGCCCAAAGTTACCTTTCCTGAGTCTCTGTGTCAGGGAAGACAAAGAGAAATCAGAGGAGAGTAAGGACTGAGGAATAGGATTCTGGAAGGGGCTGCTGAGGACAGAGATCCCCAGAGAGAAGCCAAATGGCCAAACTTGTCCCTAACAGTAGTCAGAGGGGAACTTGTGTAGCCCTCTCCCTGATCTTCTACCAGAGCTATGGAAGGGTCTTAGGATTTGTGAGAGCAGGGTGATTACCACTGGCATTTTGTGCCTCAATAGATCCATCAAGGTCCAATAAAAGGGGCCAAAAGAAACAAAGAACTCCCCCAAACCAAAACCCTTTTCAGGTCAGCAGTAGATTGCCAGATACTTTAGTCCTTTGAATCTCGGCCAGGATACAGGGAGCTCCTAGGTACCTGAAGTCATGCTCAGCTCCAGCAACATGCTCCTCCTGGTAGTCTTCCTGAGATCTTGGTAGAACCTTCCACAGGCTCCTTGTGTTCCACCAAGTGACTGGAAGAACATGTTTAGGCTGTGACCGAGGAACTGTGATCTTGTGGGTGCCAGGTAAAGATGGCCAAATCAATGGTTTCCATTTGTCTATGGAAGTCTGTCTGCACCCAGCTTGGAGTGTTTCCCAAGTTTTCTGAGTCTCTAAGTCCCTTGCTATTGAAAGGAGGAATTGGTCCAGGTAGAAAGCTGAGCGGCATTCTCCTGGTCTTACAAACTCTGGGTGAGAAGCTACTGGGATCTGACTTTAGGGTTGTTTGATATCTCTTTAGTTAGTCAGAAATGCTGTGTTTGGGTTTGTATCAATATTTAGGCCTCAGTGGTCAAGACTCAGATCTAGACCCTTAATGCCAGGTTGTCTATACTTATGGTATTGAGCTGAAGCATCTTATGAGCACAATGGATTTTTGCTGCTGTATATACCACTGTGGTAGTTACCACTGCTATAATAAACACAGTAGTATATCTCTTCACAAAAAGTACTGCAAAGCATGGGCTCTGGTTCTGCAGGACTAGGGTCCATCCAGTAGGGCACAGGTAACAGGGCAGAGTCTGAAGGACCATCCTGAGTTGAGGACCAGGTTTATCCTCCTGGGCTTCAATCTCTTAAGGAAGGCTCCTTTGCAAGTAAATGGATTTGCACTGGCATAAGACTGACTTCCCAACATCCCTTGGTCTCCCAGTGCCTGGATGGAGGGGTCATAGGAAGTATTGGAAAGGTCTGTCTCTTGGTAACTTCCTGAACAACATGCTGCCTTCCTTCCTCCTCTAGTGGGAGGTGCTCTGGTGATGCCTTGAGACCCTTACATCTTGACTGAGAGGAGCAAAGGCAGAAGTTGCAGTCTCTGTCAGGATAAGCCAGGCTTGTGCTTTGAGGCATGGCTGCCCTCTCTCCTTTGAAAGCCTCACAGACTATGTAGATCTTGCAGATAAGACTGGATGTCTACTTATTTGTCTGTTGCTCTGTGTGCCATTGTCTACTCTTTCCAAGTTCTTGTTCTTCCTTCAGGGTCACTTGTTGATGTCATGACAGTTGTTTCCTACCCTCTTCTCCCTAGTCCTTGTCTGTTCCTGGTGATAGCTCTGGCATTTCCCCAGCCTGGCACTGGGGGCCTGGCACTGTCAACACAGGGCTCAGTCTTTTTGTACTTTTCTCCTAAAGAGAAGGGTTTTTGTTGTTGTGAGTTTCAGGGAGAGGGCATCCTGATGAGTGTTTTTCTTTTAATATGGTCGTTCCTACATTCAGCAAGAAGGCATGACAAGGATGTTTTGGGTGATATTCTACTCTTAGATTTCTTCTTTACTCTTCTAATTTGTTGAAGGTTGCTTTGATGTGGGGTTATTGTTCTGTTTCCTGTTTTGGGCTTTGCAGCTTTGCTGTTCTGTGACATTTTAATTGAGAGAATTCTGAGGCATATTTGGGGTTCTTTGTTGATGGACAATGCTTTCGGTGTTCCCAGTAGCATTTCCTGTTAGTACTGGCTGAGCTCTGCCTTTGCTCTCCTGTCAGGCATGGTCTGCTTGCTGTTTCTGTCCTGTATATTATAGTTAAGGGCCTTGGTATCATATGCCCTATGGTCTGTGGTGTCTATTTCTCTTGCAATATTTACTAGATGTCACTGGCTCATATCTGGAGTCATATGCCTATTGTCATGGTGATAAGAGCTGGCTGGTCATTTTTGCCTGTGTTCTCCCCTCTAAGATCAGCTTTGATGGAGAATCCTGAGCCAAGATTCAAGGGTAAGTATATCCTAATTCAGTTTATCTAGGACTGTGGATACTCAGAAACAGCTGGCTGGGTGTGTATATATACACATATACAGGTACAGACACACACACACACACACACACACCCACCAACACACACATATACATGGGGAGAGAAGAGAGGGAGAGAGAGGGAGAGAAAGAGCGAGAGAGAGAGAGAGAAGGAGAGAGAGAGAGAAGAGAGAGAGAGAGGCAGATAGAATGAGTCAAGGGGATGAGTTTTGGAGGGCAGTCTTTGTTACAGCTTTCTTACAGTGGTAGCCCAAGCTATACCCACTGTGACAGAAACTTCTTCAAAATCCTCTCAGAGCTTCAGAGCCTTCTTGCTGAGTAGTGGGCATTCATGGGTAGTTTTCACCTGTGGTCAGAGCTTGTGTGAGCACTGAGTGGTTTTAGGGCAAGTTTTTTATTTTCTTTCTTTCTTTGTTTCATTTTTAAAGGTTGGTTTTTTCCATGTAGTCCTGGCTGTCCTGGCCCCCAAGTTAGAGTTCTATTTGCTTTGCATTTTGAAACCTGGGATCAAATGCATGTGTCACTATGCCCAGCTAAATTTTATGTGCAATGTACGAGTGACACTGTAGCCGCATCCACTAGTATAGGTAAGCACAGTGCATCAGGCTACCAAAAATCCCCACCATTGTGTGTCTACTTCCTGGCTCTTTTATAACAGTCCACTCTGGGGTTAACATTGATCCATCCTCATCCCTCCACTCTGAATGGGTTGGTGTGAGTGGGCAAGGCTGGTGTTTTCTTTCTGGTTGTGACTTTGTGTGTGTGTATCTGTGCATGTTCATGTACATGTATATGAGTTTGTGTGTGTGTTTGTGTGTGTTTTGAGTGTGTGTGTGCATATGTGTATGTTTGTGCCTTTGGACATGTGTGTAATCTTGGCTCATGCCCTACTTGGGTTGTTTCTGTCCTCTTAGAATCGAGATCAAGAAGGTGATTCCTTCAGGACCTATCTCCTCATCTGAATAGCCTTGATGATCTTCTAGAATTTTCCTGGATGTGTTTCTGTATCATTGAGTGTCGCCATGGTACAAGTACCCTACTTGAGCAGAAACTTGTTGGCCTGTAGTTCTTTTACTTTGGCAGGGCCTAGTGTCCCTGCCTTATAGTAACCTTATAGTGTGTATAGGGTCTTCCAACCATGAGTTTTTCTCTGTTGAGATCTGAAACTTTCTGGTACCAGTGCAGATGGCATGTTGGGTTGGGGCATCATAGAGGCCAACTGCCTGAAGCCACCAGGGGTACTGAGGTAGAGTTCCTGTCAGTATGGCTAGACCAGTACTTGGGACTATCAATCCTAACTCCTCTGGGCCTCTCTAGGCTCAAAGATGTGACTCCAGGCCAAACTTAGGGTCCCACATACTCATCCTGAATAGCCACTGTAGTTGAGGGATCAGGTTCTACCAGGGCTTTTGGGATTGCTCTGTACCTCTGTGGTAGTTATTCCACAGTGAGAGAGGCCCATAGAGAATCCTCCTCCTATGGTCTTCCTGCCATGCTCTGATAGCAGATGGGAAAGAACTCTCTTCAGGGGAACTCTGTGAAAGCGTATTTGCGTAAAACTTAAGGGCATTTTGACTTGTCTGTGCGGTCAGTCTGAAAAGTTGAGTGTGGACTCGTATCCATTAATTGGCCTCAGTGGTCAAAACTCAGATAATAGACCCTTAGGAGCCAGCTTGTCTTGACTCACTGATTTGACTTGAATTATCTGCAGGGCACAATAAGTTTTTGTTGCTGGATATAGCACTGTGGTAGCTATACCCAGAGTAATCAACACAGTAGTAGGTCCCTGTACAAAAAGCCCTGCAGAGTAAGGGCTCTGGTTCTGTAGGAGTAAGGGATGATTGAGGGCACAGGCAGCAGGGCAGAGTCTCAGGGGCCATCCTGAGTACAGGTCCAGCTTGTTTCCTCTTGGGCTTCTATCTCTTCAGGAAGGTCCTAGGCAAGTAAGTGGGGCTGGGACTCCCACAAGACTGACCTCCCAACATCCCTTGATTTTTCAGAGCCTGGGTGGAGGCTGCTGAGGGAGTGGTCATAAGAACTACTGGAAACATGTGTCTCTGGTTGACTTCCTGACAGACATGTTGCCTTCCTTTTCCTTCTTGGAGAAGGTAATGTAATGTGTTGATGCCTTGAGACCCTTCCATGTGGGCTGAGAGGAGCAAGGACAGAAGCTACAGGCTGTGTCAGCAGAGCCAGGCTTTGTGCTTTGAGGCGTGGCTGTCCTCTCCTCTTTGAAAGCCACACAGACTATGTAATCTTTCCTATAAGACTGGCCATGAACATATGTGTCTGCTGCTCTGTCTGCCATTGTTTGCTCTTTACAATGTTTGTTCATTCGGGGACACTTGTGTGACAATATGACGGTATTTCCTACCCCTCTTCTGCATAGTCCTTGTCTGTTTCTGGTGGTCAACCTGGCATTTTCCTTGACTTGGCAGTGGGGTCTGGCACTGTGAACACAGGGCTCAGACTTTCTCTTCTCATCTTAACAGAGAGAGTGAATTTTCATTGTAGGGGATTCTAGGGAGAGGTAATCCTGCTGAAGGTTTTTGTTTTAATTTAGTTCTTCCTACACTCAGTATTGAGGGCACATTAGGAGCATGTTCTGTGTGATACTCTATCCCTATAATTCTTCTGTACTCTTCCCAATTTGTCCATTCTTGTCTGGGGATCATTTGTTCTATTTCCTCACTTGCCCTTTTCAGCCTTGCTGTTCTGCGACAATTTTATGCAAAGATTCTGGGGTGTATTTGTGGTTCAGTGCTGGTGTACAGTGCTTTCAGTGTGCCCAGTAGCATTTCCAGGTAGTGCTGCCTGAGTTCTGCCTTTGCTCTCCTGTCAAGCACTGTCTGCTTGCTGCTTCTGAGGAGTAGACTCCAGTTTGGGGCCTTGGCGTTATATGCTCCAGAGGCTGTAGTGTCTGTTGGTCTTGCAGTATTTATTGGATGTCACTGGGTCCTACCTGGAGTCATCTGCCTATAGTCATGGTGGTAACAGCTGTCAGATCTTTTTTGCCTGTATTTTCCCCTCAAAGTTCAGCTTTGGTGGAAAGTCCTGAGCCAAAATGAAATGGCAAGAATAGCCCAACCCAGCTTAAAAAGGACTCTGGATACTCAGAAGCAGCTGGCTGGGTTGGTATGTAGACATATACATGCACATGTGTGTGTACACACACACACAATCACGGACACACACACACACACACACACACACACACAAACACAGAGTCAGGCATGGAATGAGTCAAGGGGATGAGTTTTGAAGGGCAGTTTTGGTTGCAACTTTTCTTACAGTGGTAGCCCAAGCTATACCCACAGTGACAGTAGCTTGTTTAAAATCCTTTCAGAGCTTCTGAGGCTTCCTGCTGAGTAGTGGGCATTCATGGGTAGCTTTCACCTGTGGGCAGAGCTTATGTGAGAGCACAGCGTGGTTTCAGGGTATGTTTTTTCTTTTTCTTTTCCTTCTTTCTTTGTTTGTTTCTTTTTTAAAGCTTGGTTTTCTCCATGTAGCTCTGGCTGTGCTGGCCTCCAACTTAGAGATCTACGTGATTTTTGTATTCAGAAACCTGGGATTAAATGCATGTGCCACCATATCCAGCTAAATTTTATGTATGATGTTTGTATGACACTGTAGCCTCATCCACTAGTATAGGTAAACACACTGCCTCAGGCTGACAGAAATTCCCCTCTGCTGTTTATCTACTTCCAGGTCCATTTATAACAGGGACCCATGTTGGGTTATCATTAATACTATCACTCTTCATACTTGCAGTCTGAATGGGATGGTTTTAGAGAGCACGGCTGGTGGGTTCTTTCTGGTTGTAATTTTGTGTGTGAGTGGGTATGTGTGCATGTGTATGTATATGCATGTGTATGTGTGTGTACAAGGGCACGTGTGTGTACATGCAAGTTTGTATGCACACATGTCCCTGCATATGTGCATGTGTGTGTTTCAATATGCCCACATGTGCATGCATATGCATGCAAGTATGTGAATGCATGTGCATATATGTGTGTATGCATACATGTTCATGCATATGTGTATTTGTGTGTTTTTGACTGGTGTGTTTTAAGTGTGTATAATCTAGGCTCATGCCCTACTTGAGTTGTTTCAGTCCTCTTAGAATGGAGAGTGAGAAATGGATCTCTCCAGGATGTATCTTCTCACCTGAATAGCATCAATTATGTTCTAGGATTGTCCCGCATGTGTTTCTGTATGATTGAGTGTCTCCATGGTATAGAGTACTCCAAACTCCAGCAGAAACTTCTTGGCCTGTGGTCTTTTCACTTAGGTACAGCTCAGTGTCCCCTGGGGACTATTGACCTTGTAGTATATGTGGGGTCTTTCAACCACGAGTTTTCTCTGCTCAGATCTGAAACTTTCTGGTTCCAGTGCAGATGGCATGTTGGGTTGGGGCACTGCAGAGGCCAGCTGCCTGAAGCCACCCTGGGTACTGATGTAGAGTTCCTGTCAGTATGGCTAGACCAGTACTTGGGACTATCAATCGTAACTCCACTGGGCCTCTCTATGCTCAAAGATGTGACTCCAGGCCAAACTTAGGGTCTCACATACCCAGTCTCACTAGTCACAGTTGTTGAGGGATCAGGTTCTTCAGGGCTTTTGGGACTGACCTGTACCTCTGTAGTAGATATTCCACAATGAGGGGCTCATATAGAATCCTCCTCCTGTGGTTTTCCTGCCATGCTGTGATGGTGGATGGAGAGGAACCCTCTTCAGGGAAACTCTGCTGTTTCTCTACCTGATGTATGTTAGTATGTGCCCTGTGGCTCTAGCAGACATAGAATATAAGACAGGCTGTTGTCTTGTGACCAACCCTGGCCCAGACTTCGAGGAATTATTGCATGGGTTCTAACGATCAGTTCATCAAAGACACAGGCCTTCTGTTATCTGTTCCCTAGTGAGAAACACACTATAGCTTCCCAGTGACAAAGGCAACACTACATGACCCAGATGTGTCATGCCCACAGTTACCTTTCCTGAGTCTCTGTGGAAGGGAAGACAAAGAGAAATCAGAGCAGAGTAAGGACTGAGGAATAGGATTCTGGAAGGGGCTTCTGAGGACAGAGATCCCCAGAGAGAAGCCAAATGGCCAAACTTGTGCCCAATAGTAGTCAGAGGGGAACTTGATTAGGCCTCTCCCTGATCTTCAACAGGAGGCTAGGGAAGTATTTTTGGGTTTGTGAGAGCAGGGTGGTTACCACTGGCATTTTGTGCCTTAATAGATCTTTCAAGGTCCAATAAATGGGGCCCAAAGAAACAAATAACTCCTCCAAACCAAAAACCTTTTTCAGGTCAGCAGTAGATTGCAAGATACTTTAGCCCTTTGGATCCTCCGCCAGGATACAGGGAGCTCCTAGGTACCTGAAGTTATGCTCAGCTCCAGCAACATGCTCCTCCTGGCAGTCTTCCTGAGATCTTGGTAGAACCTTCCACAGGCTCCTTGTGTTCCACCAAGTGATTGGAAGAACATGTTTAGGCTGTGACTGAGGTACTGTTGTCTTGTGGGTGCCAGGTAAAGATGGCCAAATCCATGGTTTCTATTTGGCTATGGAAGGCTGTCTGCACCCAGCTTGGAGTGTTTCCCAAGTTTTTCTGAGAGAAAGATCTCCAAATCCCTTCCCATTGTGAGGTGGAATTGGTCCAGGTAGAAAACTGAGTGGCTTTCTCCTGGTCTTACAAACTCTGGGTGAGAAGCTACTGGGATCTGATTTTAGGGTTGTGTGATGTCTCTTTGGTTAGTCAGAATTGCTGTGTCTGGGGTAGTATCAGTTAATTAGGCCTCAGTGGTCAAGACCCATATATAGACCCTTAGATGTTAGGTTCTCCATACTTACAGTAATGTTGAAGAATCTACTGGGCACAATGGGTTTTTGCTGCTGTATATACCATTGTGGTAGCTACCACCATAGTAATAAACACAGTAGTATATCCCTTCACAAAAATTACTAGAAAGTATGGGCTCTGGTTCTGCAAGAGTAGTGTCTGTCCAGCAGGGCACAGGGAGCAGTGAAGAGCCTGAAGTACCATCCTGAGTTGAGGACCAGCTTTTTCCTCCTGGGCTTCAATCTCTCAAGGAAGGTCCTATGCAAGTAAATGGATTAACAGCTGGCATAAGACTGACTTCCCAACATCCCTTTGTCTCCCAGTGCCTGGATGGAGGGGTCATAGGAATTACTGGAAAGGTCTCTCTGGGTGAGTTCCTGTCCAACATGCTGTCTTCCTTCCTCCTCTAGTGGGAGGTGCTCTGGTGATGCCTTGAGACCCTTACATCTTGGCTCAGAGGAGCAAAGGCAGAAGTTGCAGACTGTGTCAGGAGAAGCCAGGCTTTGTGCTTTGAGGCATGGCTGCCCTCTCTGCTTTGAAAGCCTCAGAGACTATGTAGATGTTGAAGATAAGACTGGATGTCTACTTATGTGTCTATTGCTCTGTGTGTCATTGTCTACTCTTTCCAAGTTCTTGTTCTTCCTTCAGGGTCACTTGTGTGATGTCATGACAGTTGTTTCCTACCCCTCTTCTCCCTAGTCCTTGTGTGTTCCTGGTGACAGCTCTGGCATTTCCCCCAGCCTGGCAATGGGGTCCTGGCACTGTCAACACAGGGCTCAGACTTTCTTTTCTCATCTCCTTTACAGAGAGAGTGAATTTTCGTTGTTAGTTTCAGGGAGAGGGAATCCTGCTGAGTGTTTTTCATTTAATTTTGTCCTTCATGCACTCACAAGAAGGCATGACAAGGATGCTCTTGGTGATATTCTACTCTTAGATTTCTTCTTTACTCTTCTAATTTATTATTGCTTGCTTGGTTGTGTGGCATTTGTTCTGTTTCCTGTTTTGGGCTTTGCAGATTTGCTGCTCTGTGACATTTTAATGGAGAGAATTCTGAGGCATATTTGGGGTTCAATGCTGACGTACAGTGCTTTCAGTGTGCCCAGTAGGATTTCCAGTCAGTACTGGCTGAGGTCTGCCTTTGCTCTCCTGTCAGAGAAGGTCTGCTTGCTGTTTCTGTGGTGTAGATTATAGGTAGTGGCCTTGGCATCATATGCTCCAGGGGCTGTGGTGTTTCTCTTGCAGTATTTGCTAGATGTCATAGGGTTATATCTGGAATCATCTGCCTATAGTCATGGTGGTAACAGCTGTCAGATCTTTTTTGCCTGTATTCTCCCCTTAAAGATCAGCTTTTCTGGAGAGTCCTGAAGTGGCAAGAATGCCTAACCCAGCTTAAAAATGACAGTGGATACTCAAAAGCAGCTGGCTTGTTGGTTATGTAGACATATACATGCACATGTGTGCCTACACAAACACAAACACGCACAATGACACCCACCTCCCCACTAGTCAGGCATGGAATAGTCAAGGGATGAGTTTTGGAGGGCAGTTTGGTTGCATCTTTTCTTACAGTGGTGGCCCAAGCCATAGCCATGGTGACAGAAATTTGTTCAAAATCCTCTCACAGGTTCAGAACCTTCTTGCTGAATAGTGGGCATTCATGGGTAGGTTTCACCTGTGGGCAGAGGTTGTGTGAGCCCTGAGTGGATTCAGGGCAAGTTTTTTTCTTTTCTTTTCTTTTCTTTTCTTTTCTTTTCTTTTCTTTTCTTTTCTTTTCTTTTTTTCCTTTCCTTTCCCTTTCCTTTCCTTTCCTTTCCTTTCCTTTCCTTTCCTTTCCTTTCCTTTCCTTTCCTTTCCTTTCTTTTCTTTTCTTTTCTTTCTTTGTTTCTTTTTTAAAGGTTGTTTTTTTTCCCATGTAACCCTGGTTGTATTGGTCTCCAACTTAGAGTTCTACTTGCTTTTGCATTTTGAAACCTTGGATCAAATGTATGTGCCACCATGCCCAGCTAAGTTTCATGTATGATGAATGTATGACACTGTAGCCCCATCCACTAGTATACTTAAGCACTGTGCCCCCAGGTTACCACAAATCCCCACCATTGTGTGTCTACTTCCTGCCCTTTTATAAAAGGCCACCCTGGGGTTAACATTGGTACCATCCATCCTCATCCCTCTACTCTGAATGTGTTGGTGAGAGTGGGCAAGGCTGGTGGTTTCTTTCAGTTTGTGAATTTGTGTATGTGTATGCGTGCATGTGCATGTCTATGTATATGAGTTTGTGTGTGTGTTTACATGTGTGTGTGCATATGTGTATGTTTGTGCCTTTGTACATGTGTTTAATCTTGGCTCATGTCCTACTTGGGTTGTTTCTGTCCTCTTAGAATCGAAATCAAGAAGGTGATTCCTTCAGGACCTATATCCTCACCTGAATAGCCTTGATGATCTTCTAGAATTTTCCTGGATGTGTTTCTGTATCATTGAGTGTCACCATGGTACAGAGTACCCTACTTGAGCAGAAACTTCTTGGCCTGTAGTTCTTTAACTTTGGCAGGGCTTAGTATCCCCTGGGGCGTATGTAACCTTATAGTGTATGTAGGGACTTCCAACCATGAGTTTTTTTCTGTTGAGATCTGAAACTTTCTGGTTCCAGTGCAGATGGCATGTTGGGTTGGGGTACCATAGAGGCCAGCTGCCTGAAGCCCCCATGAGTACTGATATAGATGTCCTGTCAGAATGGCTAGACCAGAACTTGGGACTATCAATCCTAACTCCACTGGGATCTCTACACTCAATGCTGTGATTCCAGGCCAAACTTAGGTTCCCACATACCCAGTCTGACTAGCCTCTCTAGTTGAGGGATCAGTTTCTTCCAGGGCTTTTGGGACTGTTCTGTACCTCTGTGCTAGATATTCCACAGTGAGGGAGGGTCATACAGAATCCTCCTCCTGTGGTTTTCCTGCCATGCTGTGATGCTGGATGGAGAAGAACTCTCTTCAGAGAAACTCTGCTGTTCCTCTACCTGATCTATGTCAATATGTGCCCTGTGGCTAAAGCAGAGATGGAAGATAAGGCAGGCTGATGTCATGTGACCAACCCTGGCCCAGACATGCAGGAATGATGGGATAGGTTCTAATGGTCAGTTCATCAAAGACACAGGACTTCTGGTATCTGTTCCCTAGTGAGAAACACATTGTAGCTTCCCAGTGACACAGGCAACACTACATGACCCACATGTGTCATGCCCATAGTTACCTTTTCTGAGTCTCTGAGTCAGGGAAGACAAAGAGAAATCAGAGGAGAGTAAGGACTGAGGAATAGGATTCTGTAAGGGTATTCTGAGGACAGAGATCCTCAGAGAGAAGGCAAATGGCCAAACTTGTCCCTGACAGTAGTCAGAAGGGAACTTGTGTAGGCCTCTCCCTGATCTTCTACCAGAGGCTAAGACAGGTTCTTTGGATTTGTGGGAGCAGGGTGGTTACCACTGGCATTTTGTGCCTTCACAGATCTATCGAGGTCCAATAAATGGGGCTCAAAGAAACTAAGAACTCTCCAAAATCAGTTACCTTTGCAGGTCAGCAGTAGATTAAAAGATGCTTTAGAACTTTAGATCCTCATCCAGGATACAGGGAGCTACTAGGTAGCTGACATCATGCTCAGCTCCAGCAACATGCTTCTCTTGGTAGTCTTCCTGAGATCTTGGTAGAACCTTCCACAGGCTCCTTGTGTTCCACCAAGTGACTGGAAGAGCATGTTTAGGCTGTGACTGAGGTACTGTTGTCTTGTGGGTGCCAGGGAAAGATGGCCAAATCAATGGTTTCCATTTGGCTATGGAAGGCTGTCTGCACCCAGCTAGGAGTGTTTCCCAAGTTTTTCTGAGAGAAAGATCTCTTAGTCCCTTCCTATTGAAAGAAGACATTGGTCCATGTAGAAAGCTGAATGGCTTTCTCCTGGTCTCAGAAACTCTGGGTGAGAAGCTACTGGCATGTGACATTAGGGTTTTTTGATGTCTCTTTGGTCAGTCAGATATGTTGTGTCTGTGGTAGTATCATTTAATTACGCCTCATTGGTCAAGACTCAGATGCCCGGTTCTCTGTACTTACAGTATTGGTCTGAAGAATCTGATGAGCACAGTGGGTTTTTGCTGCTGGATATACCACTGTGGTCGTATCCACTACCATAATAAACACAGTAGTATATCTCTTTACAAAAAGTACCCCAAAGTATGGGCTCCAGTTGCACAGGAGTAGGGTCCACCTGATAGGGCACAGGTAACAGGGCAGAGTCTGAAGGACCATCCTGAGTTCAAGACCAGCTTTTTCCTCCTGGGCTTCAATCTCTCAAGGAAGGTCTCATGTAATTAAAGATATTAGCAGCTGGCACAAGACTGACTTCCCAACATCACTTGGTCTCCCAGTGCCTGGATGGGGGGCTCATAGGAACTATTGGAAATGTCTGTCTCTGGGTGACTTCCTGAACAACATGCTGCCATCCTTCCTCCTCTAGTGGGAGGTGATCTGCTGATGCCTTGAGATCCTTACATCTTGGCTCAGAGGAGCAAAGGCCGAAGTTGCAGACTGTGATAGCAGAAGCCAGGCTTTGTGCTTTGAGGCATGGCTGCCCTCTCTGCTTTGAAAGCCTCACAGACTATGTAGATCTTGCAGATAAGGCTGGATGTCTACTTATGTGTCTGTTGCTCTGTGTGCCATTGTCTACTCTTTCCAAGTTCTTTTTCTTCCTTCAGGGGCACTTGTGTGATGTCATGACAGTTGTTTCCTACCCCTCTTCTCCCTAGTCCTTGTGTGTTCCTGGTGACAGCTCTGGCATTTCCCCAGCCTGGCAATGGGGGCCTGGCACTTGTCAACACAGGGCTCAGTCTTTTTCTTCTCTTCTCCTAAAGAGAAGGTTTTGGTTGTTGTGAGTTTCAGGGAGAGGGAATCCTGCTGAGTGTTTTTCTTTTAATTTGGTCCTTCCTGCACTCACAAGAAGGCATGACAAGGATGTTTTTGGGTGATATTCTACTCTTAGATTTCTTCTTTACTCTTCTAATTTGTTGATGCTTGCTTGGTTGTGGGGCATTTGTTCTGTTTACTGTTTTGGGCTTTGCAGCTTTGCTGTTCTGTGACATTTTAATAGAGAAAATTCTGACATATATTTGGGGTTTGGTATTGATGTACAGTGCTTTTAGTGTTCGCAGCAGCATTTCCAGTTAGTACCAGCTGAGGTCTGCCTTTGCTCTCATGTCAGGCATGGTCTGCTTGCTGCTTCTGTCGTGTAGATTATAGTTAACAGCCTTGGTATCATATGCTCCAAGGGCTTTGGTGTGTATTTCTCTTTCAGTATTTACTAGATGTCACTGGCTCATATCTGGAGTCATATGCCTATTGTCATGGTGGTAAGAGCTGGCTGGTCATTTTTGCCTGTATTCTCCCCTCTAAGATCAACTTTGGTGGAATATCCTGAGCCAAGATTCAAGGGTAAGTATATCCTAATCCAGTTTATCAAGGACTGTGGATCATCAGAAACAGCTGGCTGGGTTTGTATATATACACATATACAGGTACATATACACACACATAGACACAGAGACACACAGACACAAAGACACACAGACACACACACACAAACACAAACACACACACACAGAGTCAGTCATAGAATGAGTCAAGGGGATGAGTTTTGGAGGGCAGTCTTGGTTGCAGCTTTTCTTACAGTGGTAGCCCAAGCTATACTCACTGTGACAGAAACTTGTTCAAAATCCTCTCAGAGCTGCAGAGCCTTCCTGCTGAGTAATGGGCATTCATGGGTAGTTTTCACCTGTGGTCAGAGCTTGTGTGAGCACTGAGTGGTTTCAGGGAAAGTTTTTTTTTTCTTTTCCTTTTCCTTTTTTTTTTTTTTTTTTTTTCTTTAAAACTGGTTTTCTCCATGTAGTCCTGGCTGTACTGGCCTCCAAGTTAGAGTTCTATTTGCTTTTGCATTTTGAAACCTGGGATCAAATGCATGTGCCACCATGCCCAGCTAAGTTTTATGTGTGATATATGTATGACACTGTAGCCCAATCCACTAGTATAGGTAAGCACAGTGCCTCAGGCTCCCAGAAATCCCCACCATTGCATGTCTACTTCCTGGCTCTTTCATTACAGTCTACTCTGGGGTTAACATTGATCCATCCTCATCCCTCCACTCTGAATGGGTTGGTGTGAGTGGGCAAGGCTCGTGTTTTCTTTCTGGTTGTGCCTTTGTATGTGTGTATCTGTGCATGTTCATGTACATGTATATGAGTTTGTGTGTTTAGAGTGTGTGTGTGCATATGTGTATGTTTGTGCCTTTGTACATGTGTGTAATCTTGGCTTATGCCCTACTTGGGTTGTTTCTGTCCTCTTAGAATTGAGATCAAGAAGGTGATTCCTTCAGGACCTATCTCCTCACCTGTATAGCCTGGATTATCTTCTAGAATTGTCCTGGATGTGTTTCTGTGTCATTCAGTGTCACCATGGTACAGAGTACCCTACTTGGAAGAAACTTGTTGGCCTGTAGTTCTTTTACTTTGGGAGGGCTTAGTATCCCCATGGGCCTATGTGACCTTATAGTGTGTATAGGGTCTTCCAACCACGAGATTTTCTCTGTTGAGATCTGAAACTTTCTGGTTCCAGTGCAGATGGCATGTTGGGTTGGGGTACCATAGAGACCAGCTGCCTGAAGCCCCAATGAGTACTGATATAGATGTCCTGTCAGAATGGCTAGACTAGAATTTGGGACTATCAATCCTAACTCCACTGGGCTCTCTAGGCTGAAAGCTGTGACTCCAGGCCAAACTTAGGGTGCCACATACCCAGCCTGACTAGCCACTGTAGTTGAGGGATCAGGTTCTTCAAAGGCTTTTGGGAGTGATCTGTCCCTCTGTGGTAGGTATTCCACAGTGAGAGAGGCTCACACAGAATTCTCCTCCTGTGGTCTTCCTGCCATGGTGTGATGGCAGATGAAGAAGAACTCTCTTCAGGGGAACTCTGCTGTTCTTCTACTTGATCTATGCCAATATGTGCCCTGTGGCTCGAGCAGAGATGGAAGATAAGACGGGCTGATGTCATGTGTCCAACCCTGGCCCTGATCTACCTCATTATTGGCACTACTAAGTGGTCCAGTCAATCCGGAATGTGCACGGATATGTTGAACATAAAAGGGGTGCTTTCTCTTCCAAATAAGGATTGTAGGTGAAGCAATAAAGGTTGAATTGGACTGCTAAACCTTATTTTGCCTGCAACTTCTAATATTTTCACTAAATTTACAACATACAGTGAATTGGACAACAAATTAAATGCTTCCTCACAGTTCTTAATAACTTCCAAAACAATTTTACATTCTACTATCTGAGGAGATCCCGGGGGAAACTGAATCACCACAGGATCTGCTGACCCTATCTTATAGGATCCACACCCTGTCTTAGAACCATTTGTATAAATGTTCACTGCTCCAATTATGGCACTATTCCGCATAATTTTTGGAAAAATAATGGGATGAACACTATAAAAACTCATCAGTGGATGTTTTGGATAATGGTTATCAATTTCTCCTTTATATCCACACTTTAAAATGGCCCACTCATCAATTGTAGCACATAAAGCTTTTACTTGATCACTATTATAGGGAACCATTACCTTGTCTGGTTCTAATCCAAAATGTTGTATGCTTTGATGGATTCCCTCCCCAGCTATCACTGCCACGGAAGTAGGGTAATGTTCCACTGTTTTGACTGCTGACATCTTTGGATGTATCCATTTTAATGGACCAGTCTGCCATAAAACAGCCGTGGGTTGCAAGAGGGTTGAGAGAACATACAACAGAATGGATTGTCCTAAAGCACAGCGCTTTAACATGGCTTCTTGCAGCCCACTCTCCCCTTTGCAAAGTGCCCTTCTCTCTTCGGGGGTCAACACTCGTGGGGAATCCAAAACTGCTAGCCCATTAGAAGAGCCATCATTATATATAGTTAAGGCATCCTTTATAGGAGCTTGTTTAGGAACTTTAGGAAATATAATTCTATGATATATAGCAAAGCTAAGCAGTTACCAAGTGGATAAGTATGTGATATTTCTCTTACATAATTAGCAAGCAAAATTGCAAATTCATCAAGCATATTTAATAACCAAGTGATCTGTGCTGCTTTATAAGGCAAAACAATTTTTGCAGGATCTTTTCCCAAATGAGCTATAGTTAGTTTTCTTCCCTGTTGAATACTTTCAGCTACCTTTTCAGGAAATGACTTCAAAGTGGTGGTTTGACTATGAGATTCGTGTGTCCAGCACAAAATTCCTTGTTGATACAAAACACCAGTAGGAGACATTTGAGTAGGCAGGATAATTAATTCCCATGGTTTTGATATATCAGCAAATGTAAGTTGTGAATTTTCAGTTGCTTTTTCTGTTAATCTTAAAGCTTTACGTCCTTCTTTTGTCATAGTTCTAGATGAACTACGATTAGAATCACCTTCCAGTATTTTAAATAAAGGACTTAATTCATGTGTACTAAGTTTTATCCAGTTTATCCAGTTTATATCTCCTAATAATTTTTGAAAATCATTCAATGTCAACAACTGCTGTGTAGATATACTAATTTTTGGAGGTGTAAAGTATTTAGGGTAAAATTGAAATCCCAAATATTTAAAAGGAAAGGTACGTTGCACCCTTTCTTGTGCTATCTTCAATCCATTAATGTTAATTGTTGTTGCATATGTGCATATGCAGTTGTTAATACATCAATATCTTTAGCAGCAATTAATATATCTTCCATATAATGAATACACATAATTGAAGGAAATTGTTCTCTAGTTTGTTTAATGCTTCTATCTACAAATTTCTGGTGTATAGTAGGGCTGTTAGCCATCTCTTGAGGCAAGACTTTTCATTGATACCTAGCCATAGGTTCACTATAAACATTCTTTATTATAAACTTCTATTTTAATTCATGATTTAGTTTTCTGTAGATATCTTTTATAGGAAACTCTTTTGCACCCAATAATAAACTCTTTAATAACTTATTTAAGTGGCCTTACACTCGTAGGCATAAGTCAGAGCCCAGCAGTTTTTATGGAAACAAAACAAAAGCTGTCTACTCAATCTTTGGCTGTTCTCAGAATGAGGTGCTAAGTGCCAGAAACTGTAGTTAATATATAGTAACCCCAATGTAAAGAATAAAATTTTATGGCCAATTGTTTTTGTAAGGTCTGTGATCTATCTAATATATAAATTTGTTATGGCATTTTCTTGGGGTCTAGGCAATTTAGTATGAGCTTTTAAATGATACATAGTTTTTAAAATTGGGCTGTATATATAAAATTTGAAAATGAAAATGTCTAAAAAGGAAACAATTTTAAGCAATTATAAACCATGAGCTATATCCTGGCTATGAGTATTTAAATTAAAAGCCTAATTTTTGCATTTTAAATAGTGGCTACAGCATGCAGTTTAATTATTTCTATGTAAGTGGGTAAACTCAAGAGAGTAAACATGTAATTTAATTATATATATTGTCTTTTTATTAAATGAGCTGTCTATTAATACAGTAAACACACCTTTTATGGGCTGTATTTATAAATTCATAACAAATACAAGAGCATGCATAGAGAAGAGCTGTAACAAATTGATCATGTATTAGGCCAAATATCAGTATTTTTTAATAAACAATTATATTATTATTTGGAATAAGAAATATTTCATTAAGTTTTTCTTTAAGATACCTTTGTGATCTTAACCTATAATTTTATAATAACATAGCAATAGCTTCAAAACAGGATATTAAAACTCTTTTAGAAATAAAGAAATATAAATCTATATTAATAATCTCTTTTATCACAAGGACTGTTATAAAACAGCCAACAACTAATTAATCTATATATCTATTAATAACAGGTTTTTCTATTTTCTGTTAAATTATTTTTCTTTTATCAGCCAATTGTAGAAAGAAATTAGGGTTTGTATCTCTCTTGAGAACATTAAACAGAGGCTTAACATTCTTTTGTGGAGAGTTTAAAATAAGATCTTAGCCAATTAGCATCTCCCAGAAACTTTTAGAAATAATTTAAAATAAGTAAACTATCTTTTTTTTTATTTGAATTTTTTGTGTCACAATTTATTTATTAAAACTCTTTTAGAGGGATCAACTAATAAGCCAATTGTGCAACAAAAGTAGGTGTTCATGTTTGATCCCAGATTAAACTCTCATTGAGATCTCTTTTATATATCTGGTTTTTGAGTGACTCCAACTTTGAATTACTAGCTTTAATTCAGTTTTTGTTACCAAAATTGTACATTTATAATCATACCCAATGATATATAACTAGGACATATAGAGCATATTTACACTTTTAAATATCAATCAAGAATAAAAATAAATGTACATTTAAACAAAAATTTTCTTACCTTTTTAGCTGTAATTATAAGAGAAAAGCCACTTTCACTTATCTAACTAGGAAGGACTACTATCAACTCCCTTACTACAAAAACTGTTGGCCTTCTTTCAAGAGCCGCTTATGAAAACTGTTAATTCTTTTCAAGGTTCTTTCTGCAATGCCCCTTTCCCAGCCACAGAGCAGGGTAAATTATCAGTTTTTGCTGTGTAAATTGAGACTGCTTCCCAAGCAAGTTTTGAACTAAATCGTGCAAGCAGTTTTCAAACATAGACAACAATCATTCATACCAGATAAAGACAAACAAATGACACATATGGACAAATTGGTATACCAATGACAGACAATAAACATAGAAAGCAAAACTGGGAATCTCTCCTCAAGAGAGCCAGAGAGACTAGGGGTCCCCCAATCATTCTTGCTTCTCAGGAGGGCTCTGTAATAAGCTTTTTTGTTTTTCTTTTGTTAACACGCCAGAGAGCAGGCAACTTCTTTCCCTTTTACTCTTCCTCTCTCTCTCATATTCAAGGTTCAACTTTTTATCTCTTTCTTAGGAGGTATAATATTTTTTATCAATAACCTTCTCTTGGGAGAACAACACTAATGAAAGTAAAGAATTTTTAAAGTTCTGTTTTTCTTAACCCTGGTTCCCTGGGTCATAAAGAGTGATTGCTTAGAAAATGTTTATACCATGCTTTGTCTTTAACGAACTTTTAGGAATCGGTGGTGGTAGAACTGTGGGAGGTGACAAGCTGTCTAAAGATCATGATCTTGGCAATGATGGATATAGCTTTTTCATAGATGATGAGTCTCCCTATTCCATTTCTCATCTCCTGTATCTCCTCTCAAACATTCTTTAATGAGAGACCAAAAAGTAAAAGCATCAACAGGAACTTTCTCAGGACCATAAGCAGCATAATAGCTTCTAACTCTCTCTCCAACTTTATTCCAAGTTTTTCTGTTTATAGTTCCATCTCTTGGAAACCATGGACAAACTTCTTCTATGAAATCTAAAAAGTGGCTAATCTGTTTAATTTGCACTCTAACCCCTCTAGCATTAAGCAATGATTTCAGCATACTTACAAAAATTCCCCGCTCCATACTAGAAGCGAGCCCCATTTTTACTTTTGGTTTTTACTTGTTTCTCTTTTTTACTTATTTCTCTTTATTATTTGTTTCTCTTTATTATTTATTTCTTTATTACTCTTTATTACTTGTTTCATACTGCTCGAAATCCCTGCTCCTTACCTTCTAAATCAACTCACCTACCCAGCTTCGTGAAGGCAAGGACGCCCTGTCCCTTAGTACCGAATGTCCTGGTTTCGGCACCAAAGATTTATTGCTCCTGTCCCGGAGACTTTATTGCTTCTACACTAAAGATTTATTGCTCCATGTCCCGGAGACTTTATTGTTCCTATACCGGAGACCTTATTGCTCCTGTCCTGAGACCTTATTACTCCTGTCCCGGAGACCTTATTGTTCCTGTATCAGAGACCTTATTGCCTCTTCTCGAGGGCCTTCTTTATTGTCCCACTGTTACCTGGGAACTTACCAGCCAGTTGCCCTGACTGCTTGAAGTTCTGAGCTTCAGATTCCCCATACATTGTCGCTTCCCTGTACGGGCCACCATTTGTAGCTGCCTATCCGACCAGCGGAAATAAGGAAGCTACAAGGAGCTCTTCTTCAAGCAGTTTTATTCAGGAACTTTTTTTAAGGATCCATCTTCTTCTTCTTTTCCAACCCTCCTACCTCTCTAATGTACTTGCTCAAACCTAATCTACATCTGCCACATGGCAACAGCCGATAGGTCACAGAACATGGAAGCGTAGCCAGATAGCGAGCAATCCAAATATGGACTTATTTATCATATAGCAGGCAGACCTGGCACCCTGCCAGGGCCATCTTTGGGGAGCGGCTCTCCACACTTTTGTATTTTGAAACCTGGGATCAAATGCATGTGCCACCATGCCCAGCTAAGTTTTATGTAGTGATGTGGTATGACATTGTAGCCAGATCCACTAGTATAGGTAAGCACAGTGCCTCAGGCTCCCAGAAATCCCCACCATTGCATGTCTACTTCCTGGCTCTTTTATAACAGTCCACTCTGGGGTTAACATTGATACATTCTCATCCCTCCACTTGAATGGGTTGGTGTGAGTGGGCAAGGCTGGTGTTTTCTTTCTGGTTGTGACTTTATGTGTGTGTATCTGTGCATGTTCATGTACATGTATATGAGTTTGTGTGTATGTTTGTTTGTGTGTTTTGAGTGTGTGTGTGCATATGTGTATGTTTGTGCCTTTGTACATGTGTGTAATCTTGGCTCATGCCCTACTTGGGTTGTTTCTGTCCTCTTAGAATCGAGATCAAGAAGGTGATTCCTTCAGGACCTATCTCCTCATCTGAATAGCCTTGATGATCTTCTAGAATTTTCCTGGATGTGTTTCTGTATCATTGAGTGTCACCATGGTACAGAGTACCCTACTTGAGCAGAAACTTCTTGGCCTGTAGTTCTTTAACTTTGGCAGGGCTTAGTATCCCCTGGGGAGTATGTAATCTTATAGTGTATGTAGGGACTTCCAACCATGAGTTTTTTTCTGTTGAGATCTGAAACTTTCTGGTTCCAGTGCAGATGGCATGTTGGGTTGGGGCACCATATAGGCCAGCTGCCTGAAGCCCCCATGAGTACTGATATAGATGTCCTGTCAGAATGGCTAGACCAGAACTTGGGACTATCAATCCTAACTCCACTGGGCTCTCTAGGCTCAAAGCTGTGACTCCAGGCCAAACTTAGGGTGCCACATACCCAGCCTGACTAGCCACTGTAGTTGAGGGATCAGGTTCTTCCAGGGCTTTTGGGACTGATCTGTACCACTGTGGTAGGTACCAGTTGGTGTTCCTGTCATGCTGTGATGGCAGATGGAGAATAAACCCTCTTCAGTGGAACTCTGCAGTTCCTCTACCTGATCTATGTCAATATGTACACTGAGGATCAAGCACAGATGGAAGATAAGGCAGGCTGATATCATGTGACCAACCCTGGCCCAGACTTGCAGGAATGATGGGATGGGTTTTAATGGTCAGTTCATCAAAAACACAGGAACTCTTTGTTTCTGTTCCCTAGTGAGAAACACACTGTAGCTTCCCAGTGACACAGGCAACACTACATGACCCAGATGTGTCATACCCACAGTTACCTTTCCTGAGTCTCTGTGGCAGGGAAGACAAAGAGAAATCAGAGCAGAGTAAGGACTGAGGAATAGGATTTTGGAAGGAGCTGCTGAGGACAGAGAACCCCAGAGAGAAGCCAAATGGCCAAACTTTTCCTTAACAGTTTCAGAGGGCAACTTGTGTAGGCCTCTCCTGATGTCTACTGGAGGCTATGGAAGGGTCTTTGGATTTGTGAGAGCAGGGTGGTTACCACTGCGCCTTCTGTCCCTTCACAGATCTATCATTGTCCAACAAATGGAGCCCAAAGAAACAAACAAACACTTGCTAAAGAAAAACCTTCTGAGGTCAGCAGTAGGCTGGGAGATGCTTCTGTTCTTTGGATCCTCAGTCAGGAAACATGAAGCCCTAGTTAGCTGACCTGCCCCTGGTATTTTTCCTCAGATCTAGGTAGAACTGACCACAGATTCCACCAAATTTGCCAAGTAACTAAAAGAACATGTTTAGGCTGTGTCTGAGGTATTGTTGTCTTGTTTGGTGCCAGGTAAACACATCCAAATCAATGGTTTCAATTTGGCTATGGAAGCTGTCTGCACGCAGCTTGGAGTGATTCCCAAGTTTTTCTGAGAGAAAGATCTCTAAATCCGTTCCTATTGAAAGGAGGAATTGGTCCAGGTAGAAAATGAGTGGCTTTCTCCTGGTCTTACAAACTCTGGGTGAGAAGCTACTGGGATCTGACTTTAGGGTTGTTTGATATCTCTTTGGTTAGTCAGAATTGCTGTGTCTGGGGAAGTATCAGTTAATTAGGCCTCAGTGGTCAAGACTCATATATATACCCTTAGATGCCAGGTTATGTGTAATTACAGTATTGAGCTGAAGAATCTGCTGAGCACAATGGGTTTTTGCTGTGTATATATCACTGTGGTAGCTACCACTGTAGTAATAAACACAGTAGTATATCCCTTCAGAAAAAGCACTGCAAAGTAAGGGCTCTGGTTCTGCAGGACTCGGGTCCATCTGTAGGGCAGGTAACAGTGCAGAGTCTGAAGGACCATCCTGAGTTGAGGACCAGGTTTTTCCTCTTGGGCTTCAATCTCTCAACGAAGGTCCTATGTAAGTAAATGGATTTGCGACTGACACAAGACTGACTTCCAACATCCCTTTGTCTCCCAGTGCCTGGATGAGGGGTCATAGGAACTATTGGAAATGTCTGTCTCTCTGGTGGACTTCCTGACCAACAGTGCCTTCTTTCCTCCTCTAGTTGGTGGTGCTCTGTGATGCCTTGAGACCCTTACATCTTGGCTGAGAGGAGCAAAGGCAGAAGTTGCAGGCTCTGTCAGGAGAAGCCAGGCTTTGTGCTTTGAGGCATGGCTGCCCTCTCTCTTTGAAAGCTCACAGACTATGTCAATGTTGCAGATAAGACTGGGATGTCTACTTATGTGTCTGTTGCTCTGTGTGCCATTGTCTACTCTTTCCAAGTTCTTGTTCTTCCTTTTAGGGGCACTTGTGTGATGTCATGAAAGTTGTTTCCTAACCCCTCTTCTCCCTAGTCCTTGTGTGTTCCTGGTGATAGCTGTGGCATTTCCCCCAGCCTGGCAATGGGGGCCTGCCACTGTCAACACAGAGCTCAGTCTTTTTCTTCTCTTCTCCTAAAGAGAAGATTTTGGTTGTTGTGAGTTTCAGGAGAGGGAATCCTGCTGAGTGTTTTTCTTTTAATTTGGTCCTTCCTGCACTCACAAGAAGGCATGACAAGTATGTTCTGGGTGATATTCTAATCTTAGATTTCTTCTTTACTCTTCTAATTTGTTGATCTTGCTTGGTTGTGGGGCATTTGTTCTGTTTACTGTTTTGGGCTTTGCAGCTTTGCTGTTTTTTGACATTTTAAGTATAGAATTCTGATGCTTTTTTGTGTTCAGTATGATGTACAGTGCTTTCAGTGTTCTCAGTAGCATTTCCAGTTAGTACTGGCTGAGCTCTGCCTTTGCTCTCCTGTCATGCAAGGTCTGCTTGCTGTTTCTGTGGTGTAGATAATAGTTAGTGACCTTGGTATCAAATGCTGGTTGGTGTGTGGTGTCTGTTTCTCTTTGCAGTATTTGCCAGATGTCACTGGCTCATATTTGGAGTCATCTGCCTATAGTCATGGTGGTAACAGCTGTCAGATCTTTTTTGGCTGTATTCTCTCCTCAAAGGTCAGCTTTGCAGGAGAGTCCTGAGTCAAAATAAAATGGCAAGAATGGCCTAACTCAGCTTATAAAGATTGTGGATACTCAGAAGCAGCTGGCTGTTTGGGTAGTAGACATATACATGCACATGTGTGCCTACCACACACACACACACACACACACACACTCAGGCATAGAATGAGTTAAGTGGATGAGTTGTGGAGGGCAGTCTTGGTTGCAGGTTTTTTACAGTGGCAGCCCAAGGTATACCCAAGGTGACCGAAACTTGTTCAAAATCCTCTCAGAGCTTCAAGGTCTTCTTGCTGAGTAGTGGTCATTCATGAGTAGGTTTCACCTGTGGGCAGAGCTTGTGTGGGCACTGAGTGGTTTCAGGGCAAGTTTTTTCTTTCTTTTCCTTCTTTCTTTGTTTGTTTCTTTATTAAGGACTGATTTACTCCAGGTTGCCCTGGCTGTACTGACCTCCAAGTTACAGTTGTATTTGCTTTTGCATTTTGAAACCTGGGATCAAATTCATGTGCCACCATGCCAGCTAAGTTTCATGTATGATGTATGTATGACACTGTAGCTCCATCCACCTAGTATAGGTAAGCACAGTGCCCCAGGCTACCAGAAATCCCCACCATTGTGTGTCTACTTCTCCTGGTTCTTTTATAACAGTCCACCCTGGGTTTAACATTGATACTATCCATCTTCATCCCTCCACTCTGAATGTGTTAGTTTAAGTTGGGAAGTCTCTTGGAGTCTTTCTATTTGTGACTTGGTGTGTGTGTATGTGTGCATATGCATGTATATGTATATGAGTTTGTGGTGTGTGTGTGTGTGTGTGTGTTTTTTCTGTGTGTATGCATATGTGTATGTTTGTGCCTTTGTACAAGTGTGTAATCCTGGCTCATGCCCTACTTGGGTTGTTTGTGTCCTCTTAGAATGGAGATGGAGAAAGTGATGGCTTCAGGACCTATCTCCTCACCTGAACAGCCTCGATGATCTTCTAGAATTTTCCTGGATGTGTTTTCTGTATCATTGAGTGTCACCATGGTACAGAGTACCCTACTTGAGCAGAAACTTCTTGGCCTGTAGTTCTTTTACTTTGGCAGGGCTTAGTGTCCCTCTGGGTCCTATGTAACCTTGTAGTGTGTGTAGGGTCTTGAAAAACCATGAGTTTTTTCTACTGAGGACTGAAAGTTTCTGGTTCCAGTGCAGATGGCATGTAGTTGGGGTACTTGAGAGCTCAACTGCCTGAAACCCCCATGAGTACTGATATAGATGTCCTGTCAATATGGCTAGACCGGAACATGGGACTATCAATCCTAACTCCACTGTGGCTCTCTAGGCTCAAAGCTGTGACTCCAGGCCAAACTTAGGGTGCCACATACCAGCCTGACTAGCCACTGTAGTTGAGGGATCAGGTTCTTCCAGGGCTTTTTGGGACTGCTCTGTACCTCTGTGGTAGGTATTCCACAGTGAGAGGGCTCATACAAAATCCTCCTCCTGTGGTATTCCTGCCATGCTGTGATGGCGGATGGAAGAAGAACCCTCTTCAGAGGACCTCTGTTGTTCCTTTACCTGATCTATGTCAATATGTGCCCTGAGGCTCAAGCAGTTATGGAATACAAGATAAGCTGATATCTTGTCACCAACCCTGGCCCAGACATGGAGGAATGATGGGATCGGTTTTTAATGGTAAGTTCATCAAAAACAGAAGAACTCTGTGTTTCTGTTCCGTAGTGAGAAAC